>PVKA01013829.1:35093-54096 GCA_004027165.1 Ctenomys sociabilis | reverse complement strand
TTTTTGGCGGAACCGGGGATTGAACTCAGGCCCTTGCGCTTGCCAGGGAAGCGCTTATTCCACTGAGCCATCTCCCCAGCCCCTTGGTGTTGTAATTTTCTGTGAAAAGATCTTTGAATTCCTTGGTTAAGTGAATCTCAAGGTATTTCATTTTCCACAGTGCTATTGTAAAAGGTATTGTTTCTATTGTTTCCCTTTCAGTGTGCTTGTTATCTGTAGAGGAATGCTATTGACTTTTGAGTACTGATTTTGTATCCTGCTATGCTAGTGAATTTCTGTATCAGTTCTAGTAGTTTCTTGGAGGAATTTTTGGGGTCTTCCAAGTAAAGCATCATGTCATCTGCTAATAATGATAATTTAACTTCTTCTTTACCTATTCTTATTCATTTTATTTCTCCTTCTTTTCTAATGGCTGTTGCTAATGATTCCAAAACTGTATTGAACAGGAGGGGTGATAGAGGATATCCTTGTCTTGTACATGATTTAAGAGTAAGAGATTTCAGTTTTTCCCCATTTAGGATTATATTAGCTTTTGGGTTGTCATAGATGGCTTTTATCGAGTTAAGGTAGAGTCCATCCATTCCAATTTTCTGTAGGACTTTGAACATGAATGAGTGTTGGACTTTGTCAAAAGCTTTCTCTGCATCAATTGAGATGATCATGTGGTTCTTAGATTTTAGTCTATTAATATATTGTATTCCATTTATAGATTTTTGAATATTGAACCATCCTTGCATCCCTAGGATGAATCCTACCTGGTCATGGTGTATGATCTTCTTGATGATTTGCTGTATTCTAGCCTGGATTTTATTGAGTATTTTTGCGTCTATGTTCATGAGAGAGATTGGCCTGTAGTTCTCCTTTTTGGTTATGTCTTTCCCTTGTTTTGGAATCAGTATAATACTTGCCTCCAGAAATGATTTTGGGAGGACTGCTTCCTTTTCAATATCATTGAAGAGTTTGAGGAGTGTAGAGATTATATCTTCTATAAATTTCTTGTAGAATTCAGCTGTGAATCCATCAGGACCTGGACTTTTTTTTGTCGGTAGGCTTTTTATTACGTTTCGTATTTTGTTGGCTGTTACTGACTTATTGAGCGTTGTTATATCTTCTTGGTTCAGTTTTGGTAATTAGTACCTTTCAAGGAATCAGTGCATTTCATCTGTGTCTTCTATTCTGTGAGCATAAAGATTCTTGAAGTAACTATTGATAATCTTTTGAATTTCCACTGGGTCTGTGGTAATTTCACCTTTTTCATTCCTTATTGCATGGACTTGAATTTTTTCTTTCCTCCTTTTGATGAGGTTGGCTAGATGTTTATCAACTTTATTTAGTCTTTCAAGAACCAACTTTTTGATTTGTGGATTCTTTGAACTGTTTTCTTCATCTGAATTGAATTAATTTCGGCTCTAATCTTTATGATTTCTTCCCGTCTTTGTGCTCTGGGTTTCATTTGCTCTTCCTTTTCTAGATGTCGGAGGTGCAACATTAGAGTGTTTATTTGTTCCCGTTCTGTTTTCCTAATGTGTGAGTTCATAGCTATGATTTTCCCTCTAAGAACTGCTTACATCACATCCCATAAATTCCAGTAAATTGTGCTTGAATTTTCAATGAATTATAGATATTGTTGAATTTCTTATCTAATTTCTTCTGTGATCCATTGATTGCTGAGTAGGCTGTTGTTTAATTTCCATGAATTTAGCGGGCTTTGCTGGTTTCTTTTGTCGTTTTTTTCCAGTTTCATTGATTGCACTGTGGTCAGATAATATGCATGGGATAATTTCTGTTTTCCACCAGGTCCATTTGTTCCAAGCTCTGGTTCAGTTCTGCTACTTCCTTGCTAATTTTTTGTCTGGTTGATCTATCTTTTTGAATTAAGGGGGTGTTAAAGGTCTCTTGTTAAGAGTGTAGTCTTAGATATTAGGTTTTTCATGTTCATTAAGATTTGTCTTACATAGTTGGGTGCTCTTGTTTGGTGCATAGATATTTATGAGTGTTACCTCTTGCTCTTTAATTTTTCCCTTGACCAATATGTAATTGCCTTCTTTGTGTCATTTGATCATTCTTTGTTTGAAGTTGAGACTGTCTGAGAACAGAATTGCTACTCCTTTTTTCTGAGGTGCTGGGGCATGTAGTATTGTTTTCCATCCTTTGACTTTGAGCCTATGAATGTCCTTTTGAGTTAAGTGTGTTTCTTGTATACAGCATATTGTTGGATTTTGTTTCCTAATCCACTGTGCCAGCCTAGTTCTCTTAACTGGTGAATTGAGTCCATTTACATTGATGGTTATAACTGAAATGTTGACTTATGATTGACATGTTATTTACTTGCTGTTGCTTACTCCTTTTTTTCTCCTATGTTTAACTGTTTGCTCTATTATGTGGGTTCCTTCTGTTCTCGTTGGTTGAGTTCTAATTATTTTGATTCCTCTCTAGAACATCTTTCAGTAGTCTATGTAGGGTTGACTTTGTCATCATGAAATCTTAATTGTTCTTTGTCATGGAAGTATTTCACTTCTCCATCAAACTTGAAAGAGAGTTTTGCAGGGTATAGTAGTCTGGGCTGGAATTTGTTTTCATAGAGGACTTGAAATACTCTGCTCCATGCTCTCCTTGCCTTCATGGTTTGTGAAGAGAAGTGGGCTGTAATTCCAATGGGTTTTCCTTTGAATGTGATCTCCTTCTTCTCTCTAGCAATTTTCATTATATTATTCTTGTGTTGGATTTCTGGGATCTTGATATTATATATGTCTCCGTGTGTTTTTAGTTGGGTTGAAGTTATTTGGTGTTCTGTATGCTTCAGATACCTGAATGGTGGATATTTTCCTCATATTTGGGAATTTTTCAGTGATTACTTCTCCCTAAATTCTTTTTATATCATTTGTATTGACTCCTTCATTCTCATTGATGCCAATTAATCTCACATTGTTCATCCTGGCATCATCTTGCAGGGGATGGATTATTTTTTACTCCATCCTCATTGTTTTTAAGAGATCTTTTCTCATCTTTTCACTAGCTGCATCAGCGTCTTCAAGATCTGAAACTGTCTTTGCTTTCACTCAAACCGTTTTGTAGACTCATGATTCATATTTTCAGTTCTTCTATATTTCTTTGACTCTGTTTCATGCGTTCTATTTCTTTTCTGTATTGCTCATTCAAGGAATCTGGCATGTTTCTTCTAATCTCCTCTGTTTTTTTATCCATGTCCTCTTTAGAGGTAGCTATTAATTCTTTTTCTGCAGAATTTCTTCCAAGTTGGGTTTCCTATGTATATTTCTGGACTAGATGCTATGATTTCAAAAAATTGTTTTTTTTTTTTTTCAAAGAATTCTTTTTTGATTTCGGAAATTATTTCTGCTTTGAGTTCCTCATGACCTTTCTGCTGTTGTTTCTTTGCTTCAGATGCTGTTAATTTATACGTTTCAGCTAGAATGGTGCTCTCTGCACTTGTTCTAGGTGAGCATTAGTTTTCCCCCAGATGTTTCTGCATTTGATTCTTTGTTTCAGATGCTACGTATTCAGATATTTCTTTTTTTTATTTCAGGAATTAATTCTCGTCTGAGTTCCTCTGTACCTTTCTGCTGTTGTTCCTTTGCTTCCATATCTGTTAATTCATTCATTTCAACTGAGCTAGTGTCCTCTGCACTTACTGTTGGACTTGAGGCCTGAGATTGCATTTTTTTCCTTGTCTTTATCATTTTGTATAGCACTGACCTCTGACCTTTGGTGTAGAGCTTTGGTGCAGCTATAACCTTAGCGTGCCAGTCTATTAAGTTTGAGATTAACCTGGCCTGGATCTCGCTGTTGTGTTCAGTTCCTTTTTGCTGCAGCTCCTGTGGTTCCCCTCTGTTGGTTCCCTGGTCCGACGAGTATGAACCGGGATGCAGAGCGAGTAGTGAAAATTCCCACTATCTTGGCTGGCTTTCTGGTGGGGATCTGGAAAGTTGCCGGAGTTGGCCCTCGTGTCTCAGGCAGGTTGCTCTCTAGGTAGGCGGGCCTGGGCTTTGGTGGGTCCACGGCCTAGCTGCGCTGGGTCTGGGGCCCGGATGGACTCGGGGATCTCTGGGAAAGGTCCCTTCCACACGACTGGCCTGGAGCCCTCACTCACTGGCCAAGGTGCACTGGGTCTGGGTCTCCGGGATGGAATCGGGGATCACTGGGAAAGGGGATCACTGGGTAAGGTCCCTCTGGCACGGTGGGCCTGGAGCTCTCACTCCTGTACCAGACCTAGGAGTAAAAGATTTCAGTTTTTCCCCATTTAGAATTACATTAGCCAGTGGATTGTCATAGATGGCTTTTATCAAATTGAAGTAGAAGCCTTCTATTCCAATTTTCTGAAGGATTTTGAATATGAATGAGTTTTGGGCTTTGTCAAAAACCTTTTCTGCATCAATTGAGAGGATCATGTGGTTTATAGTTTTCACTCTGTTGATATAGTGTATTCCATTAATAGATTTTCAAATTTGAACCATCCTTGTGTCCCTGGAATGAATCCTGCCTGGTCATGGTGTATGATCTTCTTGATGATTTGCTGTATTCTATTTGCTAGGATTTTATTGAGGAATTTTGCATCTATGTTCATGAGGGAGATTCGCCTGTAGTTCTCTTTTTTAGTTGTGTCTTTCCCTGGTTTTGGTATCAGTATAATACTTGTCTCCAGGAATGATTTTGAGAGAACTGTTTCCTTTTCAACTGTATTGAAGAGTTTGTGGAGTGTAGGGATTATATATTCTGTAAATTTCTTGGGGAATTGAACTGTGAATCCATCAGGACCTGAACTTTCTTTGTCAGCAGGCTTTTTATTACATTTCATATTTCGTGGGCTGTTACTGGTGTATTGAGAGTTGTTCTGTCTTCTTGATTCAGTTTTAGTAATTTGTACTTTTCTAGGAATCTGTCCATCTCGTCTGTGTCTTCTATTCTGTGAGCATATAGATTCGCAAAGTAGCTACTCATAATCTTCTGTTAAGTCTATGGTAATTACACCCTTTTCATTCCTTATTGCTTGTATTTGAATTTTTTCTTTCCTCTTTTTGATGAGGTTAGCTACTGTCTTTTCAAGTTTATTTAGTCTTTCAAAGAGCCAAGTTTTTGATTCATTGATTCTTTGAACTGTTTTCTTCATCTCCATTTAATTAATTTCTGCTCTAATCATTATGATTTCTTACCATCTTTGGGCTCTTGGTTTGGTTTGCTCTTCCATTTCTAGATGTTGGAGGTGTCACATTAGTGTGTTTATTTGTTCCCATTCTGTTTTCCGAATGTGTGAGTTCATAGCTATGATTTTTCCCTCTTAAGAACTGCTTTCATTGCATACCATAAATTCAATAAATTTTGGTTGAATTTTCATTGAATTGTAGATATTGTTGAATTTCTTGTTTAATTTCATCTGTAACCCATTGATTGCTGAGTAGGGTGTTGTTTAATTTCCATGTATTTAGGGGCTTTTTCTGGTTTCTGTTGTCATTTTTTTCCAGTTTCATTGCACTGTGGTCAGATAATATGCATGGGATAATTTCTATTTTCTTGTATATACTTAAGCATGACCTATGGACCACTATGCGGTCTATTTTAAAGAATGACCCATGTGCAGCTGAAAAAAAAATGTGTATTCAGCTGTGGTTGGGCGGAACACTCTGTATATGTCTACCAGGTCCATTTGTTCCAGGCTCTGATTCAGTTCTACTACTTCTTTGCTAATTTTTGTCTAGTTGACCTGTCTTTGTGGGATAAGGGGACATTTAGGTCTCCTGTTAAGATTGTGGTATTGGATATTAGATTTTTCATGTCCATTAAGATTTGTTTTACGTAGTTGCGTGCTCCTGTGTTTGGTGCATACATATTTATGAGTGTCACCTCTTCCTGTTAAATTCTTCCCCTAACCAGTATACAGTGGCCTTTATTTTGTTTGATCATTCTTGGTTTGAAATTGAGACTGTCTGAGAACAAGATTGCTACCACTGATTTTTTCTGCAGTGCTGGGGCAGGAAGTATTGTTTTCCATCCTTTGACTTTGAGCCTATGAATGTCCTTTTGAGTTAAGTATTTTTCTTGTATATAGCATATTGTTGTGTTTTGCTTCCTAATCCACTGTGCCAGCCTAGTTCTCTTAATTGGTGAATTGACTCCATTTACATTGATGGTTATAATTGAAATGTGTTGACTTATATTTACCTACTGTTGTTTGCTCCTTGGTATCCTGTGTTTAATTGTTTGCTCTGTTTAGTGGGTTCCTTCTGTTCTCATTCGTGGAGTTCTGGTCATTATGGTCCCTCTAGAACATGTTTCAGTAGCCTGTGTAAGGATGGCTTTGTCATCATAAAATTCTTTAGTTGTTCTTTGTCATGGAAGTATTTCACTTCTCCATCAAACTTGAAAGAGAGTTTTGCAGGGTATAGTAGTCTGGGCTGGAATTTGTTTTCATAGAGGACTTGAAGTACTCTGCTCCATGCTCTCCTTGCCTTCATGGTTTGTGAAGAGAAGTGGGCTGTAATTCCAATGGGTTTTCCTTTGAATGTGATCTCTTCATTTCTCTATCAGCTTTCAGTATAGTATTATTGTTTTGAATTTCTGGGATCTTGACTATTATATGTCTCGGTATGTTTTTAGTTGGGTTGAAGTTATTTGGCATTCTGTATGCTTCAGTTACCTAAATGTTAGATTTTTTTCCTCATATTTGGGAAGTTTTCCACTATTACTTCTGCCCACATTCTTTTTATATCATTTTTGTTCACTCCTTCTTTCTCATTGATGCCTATTAATCTCACATTGTTCATCTTGGCATCATTATGCATGTGATAGATTATTTTTTAAGAGATCTTTTCTTCCCTTTTCACTAGCTGCACCAGCGTCTTCAAGATCTAAGACTTTGTCTTGCTTTCACTCAAATGGTTTTGTAGACTCATGATTGAGAGTTTAAGTTCTTCTATATGTCTTTGACTGTGCTTCATTTAATCTACTTCTTTCCTGTATTTCTCATTCAAGGAATCCATCATATTTCTAATCTCTATTTTTTTGTCAGTGTCTTTATTAGAGGTAGCTATTCTTTTACTGTAGAGTTTTTTTCCAAATTGGGTTTCCTCCATATATTTCCAGAATTGATTCTCTATTTCAGATGCTATGATTTAAAGATTTCTCTTTTTATTTCAGAAATTATTTCTGTTTTGAGTTCCTCTGTACCTTTTTGCTGTTGCTTCTTTGCCTGTGATGCTGTTAATTCATATGTTTCAGGTGGAATAGTGTTCTCTGCACTGGTTCTGGGTAGGCATTGAGTTTCCCCCATATGTTTCTGTATTTGATTCAGTATTTCTGATGCTATGTATTCAAAAATTTCTTTTTTTCTTTCAGGCATTAATTCTGGTCTGAATTACTCTACACCTTTCTCCTGTTGTTTCCTAGCTTCCAACTTTGTTAATTCATTCATATTAGCTGAGTTAGTGTCCTCTGCACTCATCATTGGTGAGCTTGAGACCTGAGATTGCATTTGGCTCCTTGTTTTTACCATGTCTTATAGCTCTGAGCTCTGACTTTTGTTGTAGAGTTTTGTTATAGTTCTAATTGTAGCACTTTATGAAATTCAGGTATTGTTCCACCAAGTTCTATTTCAGGTAGTTTTGCCTGGCTTGGGTCTGGCTGCTGTGCTCACCACTTTCCTGTTGCTGTTCTTGGAGGTGAGTCTGTTGTGCCCTTTTGACAAGATGCTCTGCTTCTGTATTAGCTGCGTGGTTTTGACCCTAGTCTCAGTGCAAGGACCTCAGCTGCAGAGTTTCTTCCCCAGCCTGTATGCCAGGCCTGAGCTGGGTGTGGAGGGGTATGGGGGGGAAAGCACAGAAGCTCTCTCACACTCACTGGGCCTGGGCTTTGGCGGGTCTGCAGGTCTCCCAAAAAGGTGGTGGATGTTCTCACTCACAGGGCAGGCTGTGCTGGGTCTGGGGCAGGGGGGCAGGACCAGAGAATGCTGGGAAAGGTCTCCCTGGCACGGTGGGCCTGCTGTTCTCACTCACTGGGCCAGCTGTGCTGGGTCTGGGACGGCGGGGCAGGACCAGAGAACGCTGGGAAAGGTCTCTCTGGCACGGCAGGCGTGGAGTTCTAGAATAAATTATAAAAAGTTATACATCTAATATATATTCTTTGGTATTTCTTTAACTAAATTCCATTAAATAAGAAGGAACTCAGTGATAGACCATGTCTTTATTGTATACATAGCCCTGGATTCAATCAGCAATACCATATAAAAAGAAGAATTGTTAAACTTATTTTTCAGAATTATATGGGGCAGCAAGATAGCTCAGTGATCTAAAGCACCTGTTTAGGCAAGCACAGAGGACCAAAGTTCAATCCCTGGCATCACGTACCCTGCCAGCCTCAGGGCAGGCTGAGCCAGCCAAAAAAAATTATATGAATGAATTTATAGTGTCATCAATGTGAATGATACTGCCTCTCTGAAGCTTGCCTTTCTTTTTCATGTTTTCATCTTTGTTCTGCTTTAATATCAGCAAAATGGAGTATTTTTGTTATTTGTTCACATCCCTTTTAAATCTTTTAGTGTTTTTATAAATCTGTTAAGCTATTTGTATGATATTGGCATTAACTCTTTATCTGTAATTTCTAATAATTGCTTCCTTTAATAGTCTAATAGCTTTTGTATCTTTTTTTCAGTGTTTTTCATTATAACTTGTTTCTTTAGTTGATAAAAAAAGGTAATTTTCGTATTTTTTTCTACATTGTTTTCTCACTTTTGTCTTAATTTTTTAAATTCTTTTTTTGTTGGTTTGTTTATATCAGGGATCCAACTTGGGACCTTGTGTTTATCAGACAGGTGCTTATGCCACTGAGCTTTATCCCCAGCCCAATTTTTTAAATTCTTATCTCATAAAATTGACATGTGGCATGACTCGAGATAACTTTCCTCCATATTGTTACCTGAATATGTCAAATACTAAATAATGTTTTTGTCCTTTACTGATGGGTTTTTCAAGCCTTATTTATCACTTGCCTTTTATTAATTATGCAAGGTTATGATGCGATGTTTCTTGGATTGCCTACATTTTTTCATTGATTAATGTTTCTTTCCTAGGTTTGTTCTGTGTTTCCATTGCTATTTTATCATAATGTGTTCCAATATGTGATAGTAAAGTACCTGTAATCTTTTGATGAATATTTTGAGTTCATTTGGGGTACACAAATTATGAGTATCATATATATGGTCAAGAGTTACTTTAGGGCTGGGGAGATGGCTCAGTGGAATAAGCGCTTCCCTGACAAGCGCAAGGGCCTGAGTTCAATCCCCAGTTCCACCAAAAAAAAAAAAAAAAAAAAAAAAGAGTTACTTTAATCCCTTATCTTTTATTTTTATATAGGTTCAGTGAATACTACTACCTGGGAATATCCAGATGTCTGCAGATATTATTTTGGTTCCTTCGGTCAATGGTCGAGTCTCCTTTGCTCCTTGGTATCTCTCATTGGAGCAATGATAGTTTATTGGGTGCTCATGTCTAATTTTCTTTTTAATACTGGAAAGTTTATTTTTGGTAAGTATAATTTTTTTTTTAATTTTTATTTATTTATTTATTTTTTTTTTGTCTTTTTGAGACAGGGTCTCACTGTGCAGTTCAGGCTGGCCTTAAGCTCACTTTGTAGCTCAGGCTGGTCTCGAACTCACAACAATCCTCCTGCCTCAGCCTCCCTAGTGCTGGGATTACAGGCATGCGCCACCACGCCCGGCTAAGTATAATTATCATACTATTTAACATAGCTTTTTTTGGGGCGGTTGGATTTGGTCTTTAGGGTAGCAGAAAACGAACTCAGGACCTTATGCTTGCCAGGCAGGCACTGCCAACATAGTTGTTTTCAAATACAATTATTATTCTAATGTTTAGATCCAGCCTTAAATTTTAGGCTTTGGGATATATAAAGTAAGGAAATATACCAAATCTGAAGGTCGATGCAGGAGGATTGCAAGTTCAAAGTCAGACTGGGGTATGTAGCAAGCCCTGTCTCAGAAACAAACAAAATAAATAGCAAAGTTGGTGTGTGAGGTAATTGTGGAAAATATACCTCAGTTTGCTTTCTGTGGTTGTATTCTCAAATATGATGTGTGTTATGTTCATTTCCAAATAATTTTTGAATAAATAATATTTAAAATCTCTACCTGTAGACCCTGTAGATCCTGTGCTAAAATTTTATAAAGTCAATAAAATCTCTATAATGTAAAATATTTCCATAATTTATCAGGTATTGTAAGCATTATTTCAACCTTTACCACCAAATTTTGTTATTGTAAAATTTATGAAAGTTATTGATGTTTAATGCTAAAGAATCTGATATATAGATACGAGAGGGAAAAAATTTCAATCACTTATTTTAGATACGGTAGACTCTAAAATTAGGAAATAGCAGAGAAATGGAACTTGTGTGGTAAGCATTTCTTACATACTGCAGAGTTGTAATCTGCCCAAATCAACTACTTGAATTCTGAGCAATTTTAGAAATATGAACCAGATTTTCTTTTTATTTTTCAGTATTGGAGATCCCAGTGATTTTCTGCTTAGCTACATGTTAATCCTGTTTTATTTTGAGACAGGATCTTACTAAGCTGCTCAGTCTAGATTCAAGCTTGAAATCCTCCTGTATTACCCTCCCAGAGGGCTGGAATTATAGGCAAGCACAGCCATGCCCAATTATAAATATTTTTAAGTTGGATAGAGAAAATTCATTTTATATAATGTAAGATCCCAATTCTTTTCTCTGATGACTGATAACTCAAGTTTAGCTAGTGCCTTAGTTGCCTGTAAGAAATCCCTACATGAAAAATGTCAAAGTAAATTCTAACATAGCCACAATAGCTAATTTCCTGAAGGATGCTAAGTAAAGGGGGCAAGTTGCATTTTCATTGTAAGGAAAATTAGGATTTTTTTATTAACCAAGCATTATCATTGTCTAAAAAATTATGAAATATTTCAAACTACAAAAGGTTTCAAACACATTAAAACCGATGTACTCCTTAATGAAATATTATTCTAATGTTTAGATCCAGCTTTAAAAGTTAGGGCTTGGGGTATATAAAGTAAAGAAATTAGTGTTTCTAATTAGTGTTTTAAATGTTTTATCACAATTATATTAGTTTGCTATTATAAAAATAAACATTACACATATAGTTGAAGCCCATGTGTACTCTTCCATTTTCTTTCTTACCTAAGTTTGGTGTTTTATCATGCTGATGCTTATTTTTGCACTTTTACTTCATAACCATAAACAATATGTAATGTTGTCTTATGTTTGTTTTGTTTTGTTTTTGCTTTTTCTGAGAGCAGATCTCATTCTGCATTCCAGGCTGTTCCTTAACTCTTACTAGCCTTGAACTTGAAGTTCTCTGCCTCAGCCTTCTGAGTGCTAGGATTACAGGTGTGCACCAGCACACCAAACATGTCATACAGTGTTTTTAAACCATATTTATGCTTTTGCAGTGTGCTTCATACCATCATCTTTATTAACACAAATAGTTCATTTTACTGACTTTGGGCTGTTTCAGTAATCTGAATATATCACAATTTTTTATCCATTCTCTTGTTGATGGCATTTAACTTATTTTGGTATTATAGGCAATACTTATTTCTGCCTCCTTGTGTACATATGGAAGTGTCTCTAAGCTAAGTGCCCGTTGGACAGATTTCTGTGATTTTGGAATGCATATACTTTTCCAACTTAATTAGTAATGGTCAAATTGTTCTTTATCATACTTGTAGTATTTAAACTCATGGCAACAGTTAATGAAACTTTCTCCCACATGTGGTATTATCAGATTTTATCACTTAGGATATGATTTTAATTTGCATTGCTGTTCATGAGGATAGTATTCTTCACTTATTTATCTCTTGGTTTGTTGGTCATTTTCTTTTTGTGGGAACTTGTAAAGATTATATACTGCTTATGTACCTTTGTATTACACATATCTTGTAGTTAGTGACTTGTGTTCACTTTGTATGTATTAGCCCTGTTTAGAACGTTTTGCTTCTAAATTAGAGTCATTTTTTTATTATTGTGTATAACACTTATATACCTTTTAAAACCATATATTCCAGAAAAATCCAATTATAATTGTATTGAAATTACTTTGAATTGATATGCTGAACAATATACCATAGTTGATGCCATGAGAATACCTAGTTTAGAATTTGATTAGAATTGCTTTAGATCTGGAGACAGTTTATAGAAATAAGATACTGAGTTTTCCTCTCTTTGTTCATGGGATGGCATAGTTCTGTATTTGGTATTTGTTCAGGTATCTTTGCTTGATAAAAGTCTTTTATATGTATTTTAAATATTTTCTTGAGTACTTTAATAAATATAACTTTAATTGAATAGCAACAGTCACATTATAGAAGTCATAGGTAGACAGGACAGAATAAGGAACCTGTGTTTTCCTCGCCTTCCTCCAGAACTCCTCTGCAGCCTACTGTTGTGGAATCATCTGTGGTAGAGCTTCTCAGCCTTTTGTTTCTCAGTTGCCTCCTTATGGAGCTTTCATAGACATTTCCCCAGCTTCCCCTTCTGTGAAGTTCTAGTATCGCAGGTGTATTATAAAAATGTTGATGAGCCATGTATGTATCTGTGCTTTATAGGTAAAAAGATTGTTTTCCTCCTAAAAATGTTCTCTCCTTGCAAGCAAACATCACACTCAGCAAGATCCATGCAATACCCACTCTCCAAGCAATACAGTATAGTTCTCTCTTTTAGATAAAATTTATTCACCGAAATACAGAAATCAGCGAAGGGGATGGAATAAAGTGCTTTGCTGGCAAGCACACGGGCCTGAGTTCATCCCCCGGTTCCACCAAAAAAAAAAGAAGAAGAAGGAAGAGGAGGGGGAGAGAGGGAAAGGGAAAGAAAAGAGAAGAGAAATACAGAAATCTTTGCTCAACCTTTTTTGAGAAATGAGTATATTTGTATAATTCATACCTCTGAAAAACAAGAAATCTGTCTCTGGAAAAAGATATTTTTAATTATATATTCAAATTATTTGTCGATATTACAAAGAAATCTAATTTCTTTGGGGGGGGGTACCAGGAATCTTTTTATTTTATGTTTGTTTATTACAGTACTGGGGATTAATCTAGGGCTTTTTCTCTTTCAAGAAATATTTTAATTTTGAGATAGGGTCTTGTTAAGTCACTCAATTGCCCAGGCGAGGCTTGAACTTGCTCTTCTCCTACCAGAGTCTCCTAGGGTTCCCACCTTATAGTGTGCTACTGTCCCCAGCTAAGAAACTTAATTTCTAAATGTTTGTTCTGAATGTAGCAAGCTTGCTAAACTCTTGTTGAGTTTGCTGTATAGTTCAGGCTGGTTTCAGTCTCTCTTCCTCCTGGGTGTCAGGGTTACGGCTGTGCCACCACACCCAGCTTCGTAATTTAGACACTTCCACATATTGTTTTCTTGAGTATTTTTATTAATATGCTTTGAATTTTACCAAGTACTTAATGTATATCAGTTTATATAATCAGTTTTTCTCCTTAAATTTCAGATATGCTGAATTAAACAAATACACTATAACATTCAAACTATTCTTACATATATTCTAGGGTAAACTTAGTCATAATGTATTTTTTTAATTCCTTACTAAATTGATTTTGCTTTTGTGTTTTTTTTTAAAGAGGTAGAAGTTAATATTTGCTTTAGAACTTCTGCATCTTTCCTAAGACTTATTGTCCTATTTCTTGTTATATCCTTGGACCTTGTGCACAAGCTCCCTAGGGCTGCACTACAACTTGCTTGCTTAAAGCAACAGGTGTTTATTCCTTTATGATTGTGGAGCCAGAAAGTTCAGTATCAAATGGGTATTGCAGGGTCAGCCAGATAGCTCAGCAGACTAAAGTGCCTGCTTAGGCTGTGCTGGCCCTGTCTGCGGGGCATGCTGAGACTTCGATTGAGACTGGTCATGGTGGCACATGCCTGTAACCCATTGCTTGGGAGGCTGTAAACAGGAGGATCACTATCAGTTTGATCCGTGTAGTGAGACCCTGTAGATCCTATATTAAGTACATTTTTTAAAAATTTCAAACTAAAATGGGTTATGCTCCTTCTGAAAGCTTTAAGGAGGATTTCTTAGGCCAGGGATATAGCTTGGCTGCACAGTGCCTACTTGGCAAGCATGATGTCATGAGTTCAATTCCCAGTACCAAAAAAGAAAAGGAATCTTTTACTTTTCATAGCCCTTGTTAGTTGCTGGTAATCTCTGCATTCCTTGACAAAATGTATCACTCCAGTTTCTCCCTGTGTCTTCTATATTTGTGTGTCTAAATTTTCTCTTCCTCTACATAAGTCTTTTACTATAGAGCCCACTGTACCCCACTGTCACTTTATACTAATCTGGTTATATCTAGAAAGTCTTTCCAAATAAGGTAGCATTCTAAGGTTCCTGGTAGACAAATTTTAGGCGGTACCCAATTGAACCCAGTACATTTTCTGTCAAGATTTTACCAGCCTTGTAAAAATTTGGCCCCAAGGAGTGACATAAAATTTCATAACTTCTAATTGTAAATCACTATGATTCTGGAAGATACTATAAAATCCTATAGCACTATACTGCTGCCTTTATTTCCTTTTGAGAACCTTACTGTACAGTGGAGATGAGTCAGGTACCTGCGTAACATCACATTGAAGCATAACTTAGCATCTTTTATTTACGTTTTAGAATAATAAATGCTTTCACTTAGGCTGAGATTATAAATATGCAGAATTAAAAGAACTCCTGAAGGTTAGCAAGAACACACATTCTTTACCCATTCTCATGGTAGATGGTCTGAGTGCTCAAGTATCTGCATGTGCTGCTTCTCCCTGCTATTTCCTTTAGTCAGACTTGAGATTCTTGTGAGCATGAAAATTATCATAAATACTTGGAACTTTAAGTGACTTTATGAGCAAGTTGTGCTGTGTGTAAGTGTTGGTTTCTCCTTTTTACATATTTTAGAACTTTATGTGAAATGTAACTATAATTATGTTTGTATGAATATAAAAAATATTGTGTCCATTATCTTCATTCCAGAGCTTTTAACGTCACTAATTTAGCCTTGTGAGTAGCTTTTTAAAAATCTTCATTCAAGTAAAAATTTTCCACAGTGGGATGGTCAAACCAATGCCTTTTTTATTTCTATAAGTGAAGAAAACTACAGAAGATAAAACTATGTTAATAAAAAATACTAGTTCAGTATGCCAATGAAAAAATCCTAGTTCATTGTACGAATGAAAAAAGAATACTAGTTTGGTGTACTGTTATACACAATAGATACTTTTTAAGTTTTTATAGATGATACTAGAAGCTGATAGGATTTTGCATCTTTCATTCATTGTTAAACTGTATTTTTGTTTTTAATAGATTTTGTTCACCACATTAATGATACCGACACTATACTGAGAACCAATAATAGCAACCTTGGTAAGAACTTTGTAGTTCAATTTGTGTCTTTGTTCCCCACCTTGTGCCAGAAATTTAAAATAGAATAACCTTATTTCAGATAAATGTTTAGTAAAAAATTGTGTTAGCTGGGCTGCTACCAAATTGTTAGTAACCAACATGTTAAAAAGAGGCTGGCCTGTAATCCCAGCACTCAGGAGGCTGAGGCAGGAGGATTGTTGTGAGTTCGAGACCAGCCTGAGCTACAAAGTGAGCTTAAGGCCAGCCTGAACTGCATAGTGAGACCCTGCCTCAAAAAGACAAAAAAAAAAAAAAAGAGACTCCCAAAAAGATTGTGTGAATGTGAGCTGAGCACATTTAGTCCATACAAGTTGTGTATCCTTAATCCACAAATCCAAAATTTGAATGAAGTGTTCCAGAGCTGGTTAGGGGCTGGAAATATAGTGTAGAGTACTTGCCCTAATTTCAGTCTCCCAAAACCAAACTAGTCCATGTACAGTCAGTAAAATCTATGTAGATATTCAGAAAGAAAAAAACCCTCAAAAGTGTAAAACACTTCTGGTCCCAAGCATTTTGCATGAGAGATACTAAGCTTGTTTTGTTACAGCTCACAATTTTATCTAGAGTAGCTGTATTTACGAACGAATAATCAAGTTTTTTTTTAAAATTTACTTATTTATTTGGTACAGGATCTCACTACACAGCTCGGACTCATAGTGATCCTCCTGTCTCAGCCTCCTCAGCACTGGGATTACTGGCATACAGTATCAGGGATCAAACTCTGGTCTTTGCACTTGCCAGGCAAGCACTTAGATTGCTGAGCTATCTCACTAGCTCAGTAATCAACATGTTTTAAAGAAATTATATGCCTTCAAATTCCCTTATAAATAATCAGTTTTTTTACACAGCTGATCACTAATAAATGCTCTATTGTGAAACCAAATAGAATATTAAGCTCTTGTAAAATTAATTAAGAATGATTTGTACTCTAATAACAGACAAGATTTAGAGAACTACATATACTGAGTTCTTAGTTGTCTGAATCAGTTATTTAGGATCCTAGGCAACTAACAAGTATGATAACTTCCAGAATTATTTTGGGTTGAATTTTCATTGGGGAATAATTTGATATTAAGAGAAACGTGCTTTTTGACTTTTTAGCTACTAGTGGAACCATGAACCTGAGTCATATTTCTTATTTGTTGTAAAAAATGAAGCCAAATATCTTCAGTCTAAAATTTTCTTTCCAGTGATGGAATGAAGCAAAATTCTGTGGGATTTTTTTTTCTACCTCCATCAGAGATTAAAAACATACCTCAAAACTTTCAAGATTTTCTCACCTTTAATCACCTTCCTAATATGCATGCAAATAGCCCTCTTCCCCCCACCCCACCCCCAGAAAGGAGAAATATTCATGGTAAAAGACAAACCCCACTCTCCAGGGTTGGATTTTCTGCCTTTTGTGGTCCTCACTAACATGCTGCTTCCCCATTGCAGTGATTTGCCCGAGTGCTGAGAGCGGAGGCCACCCTGACAGCGACTCCATGGTCTTCTATGCCAATGACACCGAAGTCCAGCAGTTTGAAAAGTGGTGGAGCAGATCCAGGACAGTGCCCTTTTACCTCGTAGGGCTCCTCCTGCCGCTGCTCAACTTCAAATCGCCTTCGTTTTTTTCAAAATTTAATATTCTAGGTAAGGTTCAATGCTGATTTATGGAGTATATTTATAGTGTAATACATGCTGGATTCTGCATTACTCTAGTCTAAGTGGGGAGAGAGTTAGCTTTCCAGCCTGGTCATTAAGTCTAATTTGGTCACATGTACGTAAGCATGCTGGTTTTTTGTTGATTTGCAGAGTGGCACAGAGAAAAACATAGATGACTGTTTCTATTTTAAGTCCCTTTTTGGCTTTTTAAGAGATAAGTTATTCAATTTCCCATTCTTACCTTAATGAACAACTCTACCTTCTTTCTTCTTATGGTATAACTAGAGCAAACAGACCAAAATTTTAGGAGAATCCCAAATGGTTAGTAGGAATCCTCGGTATTAAGGGTTAAAAACACTAGAATTTACTAAAGGAATTTATGTAATTTTTTTTTTTTTTTGTACCCTTTAAAAGTATTGCACAGAATTGTCACCTGACTTGAAACCTGAGATCATTCTCCAACTCAAAGCTTCTTAGGTTTATTCTGCTTTTGCTCTTTTCCTTGGTGCTGGTGCTGGTTCTTTCATAGACTCCTAGTGCCTCTTTAAAGAAACAGCACTGTTTCTGTGAGTCCTAATTTTTAGAAACCACCAAAGGAATGTCTTGATGCTGTGTAAGATGGCAAAAGGAACTCCCAGAGAGAGCTCAAATCTGAGCTCTCTAAACAAAATGCAAAGATAGGAAAGTTGATAGATCCTGTGCGGCCAAATAGCTCAGCGGATTAAAGCTTAGGCAGATGCAGCAGCGGGCAGGAATTAGACCCCAGGCACTCTGAGACTACAATTGAGACTGGGTGTGATGGTGCAAGTCTAATCCCACCTCTTGAGAAGCTGAACACAGGGGGATCACTGCATAGTGAGACCCTGTAGACCCTGTACTAAAATACAAAAGAAAATTGATAAATAGACTAGGATTTTACCTCCTCTATAAATCTCACCTTTTTAGAAGGCAGCCTACATAGTATATAGTATAGTATAGCCTATGTAGTATAAAACAGTCGGGTTATCTATCACATCAATGATTCCCAGGAAATGGAAAGCCAAAATTTAGACAGAAGACAAAAAGAGGAAGTAAAAATACTTCTCTGTGCCTTTTGCCTCACGGTAAGCTGCTGTAATCAGAAAATGAAGCCTTGTGGTTACATAAGCTTTCCTCTCTTGTTTTCATCCTTTCTGAATTAGCTAATCTTGAAAGCCACAGTAGAGCCTATACAGCTCATTTGTGGTTTCCTGATTTACTTGCTGACTTTCCAGTGGAACAAGTCTTTTAAAAGCATGTAAACTTATAGAAGGATTTGCTCAGTGGGGCAAAACAATCAGCAGATTTCTAATCAGATTGATTATAATCTAACTCGTTAAGCCTATTCTGCTTTTACCTTTTCCTTGGTACTTTCTCTACTTTTAAACTTTTTTAGAGGAACTAAAAATCAAAGGATTTTCTTAGGTTTTCTGACCATGCTCCATAATGACTGGACTTATATCATCAAAAGGAATCGTTCTCTAACCTGTGCGTTGTTAAAACATGCTGCATGACTACTTCACCCTGTCTGTAGTACCTGGAATGGAACCTGGAATCTTTCCATTGGTGAATTAGTATTGACCAGTCAGAGCCTCATGGAGAGACTAGATCAGATCATTCACAAATTCTGTAGTTTATCACTGTCTTTAGATATTTGTGATCCACGTTCACTACTTTTCTTTCTTATCACAATTTTGTAATGGACTCTTTTTGTACACATTGGCCATAGAATGATTGTACTCTGCTCAGGGTGTTGGTTCATATACATAATGCATCTCAATTCTCTTTTCACCCCCTTTTTCTCTCTTCCCCTCCATTGTCCCTTCTTCCATTTCTTTTTCTTTCTTTCTTTTTTTTTTTTTTTTTTTTTTT
>PVKA01013829.1:0-34993 GCA_004027165.1 Ctenomys sociabilis | reverse complement strand
ACATTTTCTTTATCCATACTTATTTATTCCATCAACCTCAGTGCATATATAAATTAAACAGCTTTGCATTCAGCATTATATAAGCTACTTTCATCCAGCACTTTCTTAGACTTCTCTACATAGATTTTTTTTTTCTGGTAATGCATATGATTCATTTCTATTCCTCAAATCCAAGCTGAGTTTTAGTGGGCATAATCAATGAAGGTAATAATGTGTTGCACTTTGTTGAGAATATGGAGAGAAAAATTAATTTTAAAGTATTCTGGGGCTGGGAAGATGGATCAGTGGAATAAGTGCTTCCCTGACAAGCACAAGGGCCTGAGTTCAATCCCTGGATCTGCCAAAAAAAAAGTATTCTGATAATGAAAGTTAATAGTTTCCTGAATATTTCTTTTCCAGGCACAGTATCTGTTCTCTATTTGATTTTTCTTGTCACTTTGAAGGCTGTTCAGTTAGGATTTCATTTGGAATTTCACTGGTTTGTGCCGACAGAATTTTTTGTACCAGGTAAGCTGTTTTGTCAAAATAAAGAAATAGTAAGTTAGAATAATGTAATCTTTAAGTTAATCATTGTTATGTGCTATTCTAAAACAAATAATGGTATTTTTATGCTAAACATTTTTACTTGTTAAGTTAAAAGTAGGACTATGTTGAGACTCCTTTTGATTTCTTTTCTTTAGGTTTTTTTTTTTAACTCAGGGTCTTGCACTTGCCAGGCAAATGCTTATTTTACTGAGCCATCTCCCTGGCCCCTTCTTTTGATTTCTTACAGTTGGGGGTTATCAAAACTGTTTGATATTTCTACTGAATAGTTAAAATTCATTTAAATTGTTATGCAATTGAAAAATTAGAAACTCATTGTCTCGACAATGAAATATATCCTATGCCCAGTGATATATATCACTGATATATGAAATAATTACTCATTAAAATTGTTATTCTCCTTATGGGTGTGTTCATATTACTGTTTTCTAGCTACAAGTATGATTATTAAATGTTTGACCCTCTTTTTTTATTTTCTTGTGATTATAACTTAGCAGTTTCTTTGGTTCCCCCAGGTATTCTGGACATGATAAAAGTACCACAAAGCAAAAAATAAATCCTAGGGGCTAGGGAGATGGCTTAGTGGAATAAGCACTTCCTTGGCAAGTGCAAGGGTCTGAGTTCAATCCCCGGTTCCGCCAAAAAAATAAAAAAATAAATCCTGCTAAGTGAGGAGGCAGATTAGATAATGGAATAGACTGTTATACAAATGTCTTGAAAGATAGTAGTGAAACCCAGGCGTGGTGGCGTATGCCTGTAATCCCAGCACTCAGGAGGCTGAGGCAGGAGGATTGTTGTGAGTTTGAGAACAGCCTGAGCTACAAAGTGAGCTTAAGGCCAGCCTGAACTGCATATTGAGACCCTGTCTCAAAAAGACCAAAAAAAAAAAAAAAGACAGTAATGAGAAAATAACACATAATTGTGTTCTTGGCTTAGAACAACTGCTTTCTTTCTGTTCAGCAAACTTCAATGTAGGCGATCTAGATTTCCAGGTCAGTATTCTGTGTAATTGTTCTTTACCACTCAATTTGTTTGTTTCTTTTAAACAATGTTCCCAAGTTTTCCAGGTGTGGATTTGGTAGTTGGAAGTTGTTCCCATGTGCATGGTTTTTAAAACATTTGACTACAGTAGTTTTGATATTTTTTTGGGGGGGGGGGTTTCCACTTCTCTTCAGAGCCCGCAAAGACTCAAAAATCAGTGTAGATTCAGAATAAAGCACCTATTGAAGCTTGGAAAGCACTCTGCTCTCCAAGATTATGTTTAAAATTGGACATAAATGAAAATAGAAACTTGGAGCTAGTTTGTCCATTGACTGATAAAAATAGTCTTAAGATATTCTAAAATTAGGTCATTATGATTTATAAAAAATCTTAGTGATAATGATAGAACATGAGAAATAGACATAGGGAGGGAAAAATAGTTATTCAGAAAACAAAAGAATAAGTATTTTAGTAGGCATTGCATCATTTATTTCACATAGTTTAGTTGTTAGATGATATGAAGGGAGAATCAGAAGGCTGAGTCAGGAAGATTGCCGGGACTGAACTCATAGCAAGACCCTGTTTCAAAACACAATCTCCAAAATCTAGAAGGGATGAATCTTTCTTAATGAGAAGTTTACATAAATTCTGATTGTCTTTGATTACATACTTGCTTGCTTATGTTTGTTTCTAAAACTTTTATTTCATGGCCATGGATTACACCCTTGGCCTCATATGTGGCAGGCAGGCTGTATACTGTATAGTGTTGAGCTTAGCCCTAAAAGTCCTGTCATCAACCTTTTTCTCAGGTAGGGAAAAATGAGAAAAACCCTCCCTATGTCATCCTACCTTTTCTTTCCTTTTTCTTTACTTTCACAGCAGTGCCTTCTTTTTCCAGAGTCACATATCGTAACAGTTTTCCCCTACTGAACTAGTCCTGCAGTACAGTGCTATCTCCCCACGTAAATAGCAAAAATCCATGTGGTTTCATATTGCCCTCATTTATTGCCTCCTTTTAAGGAAACTTTTAGAAACATTGTGTATGCTCATTGTCTCCGATTTCTTTCTGTTGGCTTCCAATCCTGTCCTGCCTGACTTTTGTCCCAGCTGTTGCTCTGTGAGAGTGACTCTCTCACAAGCACAGTGCCCACTTCTCATCCCTCTGACTCAGCAGGTGGGCAGTGAGGGACACCTTCAGCCCCTCAGCCTCCTTTACTTCTTTCTTTATCTGACTTTAAAACCCTGCTTTTTCTTGATTTATCTCTGTAGCTGGCTGCTCCTTCTCAAATTTCTGACCTCTAAATTATCTAGCTGTCCAGGGCCTAGATCTCCAGCCTCTCCTCTCTCCCACCTTGTTCCCTAAGCAATTTTATATAACTACCTGGCTTTATATATTACCCATATGATGACTTATCTCCCCTTCACATCTCTTGCCCAGCTTCTCCACTAAGTCCATACTCAAACCCTTCTGAGTCTTCACGTGGATATCCATGGACATCACAGACTTATGTTAACAAGAACTAAAAGCTTGCTTTCTGGATTGGGGGGATAGCTCGCACAAGGACTTGGGTTTGATCCCCAGTACCTCATGCTGTACCAGCTCCAGAATTCTAGGTGTACTGTGCCAGCCTCTAAAACCAGGCGTGGTGGTATTATTGTGCCAGCCACTAAAACCAGGCGTGGTGGCACAGGCCTATAATCCCAGCACTGAGGAGGCCAAGACAGGAGGATCAATGTAAGTCTGAACTGCATAGCAAGACCCTGTAACAAAAACAAAAATAAGGGCCAGGGAGATGGTTCAGTGGAATAAGCGCTTCCCTGGCAAGCACAAGGGCCTGAGTTCAATCCCCAGTTCTGCCAAAAAAAAAAAAAACTTGTTTTCTTCAATGTTCACTTCTATCACCAGTCTGTTTAATTTGCTTCTCTTCTGGATTTCTCTTTTTTAAAAAGTAGATTCAGTTTTCTCCTTGATCAAGCCAAAACTTTTGCAGGCATCTGTGAATGGTCTTTCTCCACCCTCCACATTCAGTCCATCTACAAAGTGTTTCTATTTTACTTTTTTAAAAACTAAAGGGTTGTGGTAGTCACCTTCTCTCAGTGCTGAGACAAAATACCTGACACCTAAGGTAAAGGAGGAAAAGTTTATTTCAGCTCACAGTTTGTAGAGGTTTCAGTCCATGGTTTGAGGTTGACTCTGTTCAGTCAGCAGTTTTCATTTGGCCACAAGGCAGGCTGACATGGCTGAGGAGCATTGCAGAGAAATGGCTCAGGGCAAAGCAGTGCAAGCAGAAGGCAGGAAGCAGCAGCAGCAGGCAGCCTGCCTTTTTTCCGTGCCTTTGTATTCCATCCAGCTTGTAAGCTATTAACTGCCAACACCCAAACCTAGGGTGGGGCTTTCTTACCTACCATTACACCTTTAATCCACATTCACATACCGTGCTCCAGCCATCTTTGAAACTACCTCCTATGACCACATTGGGCTTTTGGGGGATACAAGTTATAATATTCCACCCTTGGCTCCCAAAAGTCTCTTCTGCGATTTGAGGGAAACTGTTTGCTGTGAGCCCCTCTATAAAAGAGAAGAAACTTAAACACTTCCAACATAAAATGGCCCCAGATAAACATTCCCATTCCAAAGAAAGGGGCAGACAGGAATGAGACAAAAGCAAGGCCAGAATCCATTAGGGAAAATATTAAGTCCCATAGTTGCATGTCCAGCATCTGGGGGAGCTTGTGGCAAGATGTGAACCCCTCAGGGTTTAGGGGACTCTGCACTTAACCCCGTATGGGTGTTGCTGCTCCCAGGCTTCTTTCTCAGGCTGGCTCTGCTCATTCCTTGGAGCTTTCCTCAGATGAACTGTGATTCTGGCTTCTCCCACCTCCTCTTTACAGATTATTTACATGCACAGCTTCACATGCTTTGTTCTTGTGCACACTGCCTGGCCTCCTGGGCTTGCTTCTGAAATCTATGTGGAAGTCTTTCTGACTCCACAACTCTTACATTCTGTATGCATCTAAAGCTAGCACCATGTGGACAATACTGAGGTCTACTTTGACAGCAATACCCATCCTCCTCCTCTCTTGACTGTAAGGGCCAAGGGCCAAGTGCCTAGATTGCTGAGCCCTGAACCAAATCCTAAGGAGCAACTTCTCTAGGCCAACACCATTCTAGAACATGGTACTCAGGAGCTCTCTTAAAGAAAATCTTAGACTTTTGCAGTTTTGCTACTGCAGAGGGTGGAGTACTACTGGTTCTGGGGATGTACTCAGGCCATATTTTCTCTTGTCCTGTTCCTACTCAGCAACCATGTTCTCTGCTCCATCTTTGTAGTCAACAACTTTACTAGAACTTCCTTTCTGGATGAACTCAAAATGTTTGAAATCATTCTGCGGGGCTTTTTGTTCTTGATTCTCAAAATAGATCTGGCTAAAAGCCCCCAACAGTAGTCATGCCATAGCCTCAACATTAGACTGCCTTGAAATTTCTCCTGCCAGGTTAATTAGTCAACTCTTAATCTCAGTTTCAGGCAGTCTCTGGACAAGAGCAAATTACAGACAAGTTTTCTGTCAAAGCATAATACGCACAGTTTAAAGTCTAACAGCCACTGCAGTCCTTGTTCCTGACTGAAACCTTCTGAACTTGGTCTTTACCGGCAACATTTTGATCAGCATTCTGGTCTTCCGCGCTCTGACTAGACTCTCCCATCAAGTTCAGCCCACAGCATGACAGGGCTGCTGCTTCAGCCTGCCTCTCCTGCACTTTCCAAGCTCTTTGCAAATTAGAGCCTTTGAGCCTCATGGGAAGTATGATACAACAGGGAGTATCACTACAATGAACCCACTTTTCTTATACCAGAATCTATCTTGGTTACTTTTCCCATTGCTGAGACAAAATACCCAACACAGTTAAAGGAGGAAAGGTTTATTTCACTTTACAGTTTATAGATGTTTCAATCCAGTCTGCTGATTCCAAAGCAGGATAGCATGGCAGAGGGAAGTCACAAAAGAGAAGAAGTTCATGGCGTGGTGGGGCAGGCAGAACGCAGCAACAGCAAGCCTCCGTTTCCCTTTAATCTCCTCTGGGTCTGGCCTTTTAGGTGGTGCCACTCACCCCCTCCTTAATCTGAGCATCACACCCTTTATCCCAGTCTCACATCTTTAATCCACATTTACAATCCTAATCTAGCCACCTTTGACACTCCTTACCTATGGTCTCATGAAGGTTTGGAGAGGCATCTAGATATAAGCCATAACGGGTGTAGCATGAGGACATTTGCCTTTTGTGTATAAGACCCTGGGTTCCATCTCCACTGTATCATACACAAAAGAGAGACTCTGACTGCTGCTTTTAATTTCCACCAAAAAACTATGTCAATCTACTATCATCACCCCTGGATTACTCTGGTACCTCCTAATTAACCCTGCTGTCTCCATTCTGTCTCTTCTACTGTCATCTGTTACATACCCAGCAGCTCAAGTGATAATTTTTAAAAAATAATCTGCAAAGTCACTAATGGTCTCTTAACTCATGCAGAATGACAGCAGTGTCTGTCATGGTCTGTGATTCTCCTTGTCTCTTCACTCTTACTTTCTACTCCAGCTGTATTGGTGCACTTACTGGCTTTACTTCTTTCCTTACTTGCATACTGGTTTACTTATTCTCCAGAAATGCCAAACACACCCATATTTACTGTTCCTTCTGTGTGAAAAGCCCTTCTGCTTTTCCAGATATTTAGACATTATCATTAAAGATATCTTCCCTGACTACCTTCTCACCCTGTCCTTTCCCGAGCCACATTTTTCTTAAGAACTCTTGTCACTAACAAATTTTATATGCAAACATTGGTTGTCTAATATTTGTATTAATAAATTCTTGGTTTTGCTCTAGATTTGGAATATTGAGACACCCAGTTATTCTAATCTACTTATTTCCTGAGTTTCAGAAAGCAGAAGAAAACAGGTTTATCTAGAAATGTTTCAAAATCTTTTTGGTTCTTGATTTCAGGTAGTGAAAGCTCAGATGCTAAAGGAGTACCTGTCTTTGTTTTTTATTTGTGTCCTTGAATTGGATTGTTAACTTTCTGAGCAAAGTAATATTCTTTGGTTTAGTTTTTTTGTACTTCTGAATTATTGTTGTATCTCAAGTTCTAAAATGCTACTGGCACATAGTGGTGCTTGGTATATAATTGTCAAATACATAAGTGTGTCTCTTTCTACTCTCCTGAATTGCATGAAAATGAAATGAATGTAAAGAACCAAAACAATAAAGAAATAAATATAAGAACCAAACACAAAAAGAATCCAAAGAACAGTAACTCTCAATACATTACAGTAGATTTTTTAAAAGCTGAGAAACTGATAGATGTTGATAACTGCAAGCAAAGCAGAAAAGCTAAAGTACATATGAGAGATTCAGTACAGAGAGAGTTGACTTTAACTGTACAGTTCTCTGCCCCTTTTCAACATAGCAAGAGAGAAGAAATGAAATCAGAGAGGCTGTGAACAGGAGTGCATGTGTTATACAGCAAATGGCCTTGGTCTAAGACAAGGATTAAGTGAAAGTGTAGAGGTGAATGTGGAATGTTGAGGTTTCTCTTTGCACCTCCTCCCCTAAATTTCTTTCCTTTACTCTTTTGTTCCCAGAGTGCTGACAGCTAGGAAAGGATTCTCTCAAGAAATTTACAGGCCCCAAAAGAAAGAACCAGAGTCCCTGGTAGTTTGGTTCTGCC
This sequence comes from Ctenomys sociabilis, assembly GCA_004027165.1. Classification (NCBI taxonomy): domain Eukaryota; kingdom Metazoa; phylum Chordata; class Mammalia; order Rodentia; family Ctenomyidae; genus Ctenomys; species Ctenomys sociabilis. The sequence goes on along the minus strand of PVKA01013829.1, from coordinate 27,740 downwards.
AGAAATGTATCTTGCTTACATCAGACTTCGTAGATGTCAACTAAATACTACATTTTTGGTGCTTTACCTTTAAATATAAACAAAAAGGCAAAAATCACAAATACTGGAGTAAAACATTATACATGAAAATGAAATGGGGCGAAAACTTGGAGGAGAAACAATAAAAGAGAAAAATAGTTTTTTTAAGTTACATTTTTAAAGCATTAAAAAGTAGAGTTATGAAACCAGGCCTAGTGCCATGTGCCTGTAATCCCAATTCTGGGGAGGTCGAAGCATGATTACAAATTCAAAACCAACCTGTTCAAATTAGCAAGCTTCTATCTCAAAAAAAAAGGACTAGAGTGGAGTGCTCCTTTGGTTCAATCCCAGTGAGGTGGGGAAAGAGTTATATCAAAGAATAACAGCAAGAAGGAGGGGATTTGTTCTGAATGGTAAAAATATGTAATAGAAGTTTTAAAATTCAAGGGAATGGCTCGGGAGATAGCTCAGCAGTCTGACTGATATGCAAAGGACCCAGGTTTGATACCCAGTACCACATGCCATGCCAGCCCTGTCCCTGGCCCATGCCAAGCTGGCCACCAAAACCAGGTGTGGTAGCACATGACTGTAACCTCAGTGCTGGGGAGGCTGAGACAGGAGGATCACTATGAGTCCAAACTGCATAGTGAGACCCTGTACCAAATACATAATTTTTTTTTAAAAAGTAATAAAATAAAATTCAAGGGAATCTTGCAAAATAATGCATATCTCCTAAAGAGCAGAAGAGAAAATACGAATGATGAAAAAGAAGGAAAGAAGAAAATCCCCTGTGTGGTGGTGTACGCCTGTAATCTTAGCACTCGGGGTGAGAGGGTGAAGTAGCATGATGGTCCCAAACTCTAGGCCAGCCCAGGTTCCATAATGAAAAGACCAGCCTGGGCTACATAGTGAGACTGTCTTAAAAAAGATAAAATAGAAGAGAAAAAGATAATCTATCTTTTACCGTTAATCTATTTGAGAAGAAAGAAATGAAATTATTATGAAATTTTCTCGTAACTGAAGAATACTAGTGTCTAGAGTCAAAAGGCTCCAAGTGCCTAACACTTAAGGATCATACCTTAAGTGCTAAAGTGTATTATCGTAAATTTCAGAATACCCAGGATAAAGAGAAGGCCCTAAACAAAACCAAGATGTGTTGTGTACCTGGATAGAATCTCTACAATAAATTTAATCATTATGTTTTAAAAACTAACTAAAAAAAAATACATTTTTTTTTAAAGTGGAAAAAAACAGTGTGGGCTCAGAATAGAATCAAACTTTTCAGTAACTCAGAACTAGAAAAGGCAGTAAAACTATCATCTATCATCTAAGACAAAACCATCTATCAACTAAGGTCTCAGGAAAATTATTTCAGCCTGCAATTCTGAACCTCACCACACTCTCACTTAATGATTTTTTCAGAAAGTCTCATAAACATTGTATTGCCTTCCCTGCACCCTTTCTCAACAAAAACCTACAAAATATGCTCTACCACAAAGTAGTAAATCAAGAAATTCATAGAAAGATGTTGGAGGACAACCCTAGAAAACAGCTGTGCAAGCCCAGTCCATTGCCAGACCAGATTATAGGATTATAGGTTTTTGATGTTTTATACAGATGAGAGGAGTTTTCCTATTCTTTTATGTTTAGGGGAAAAGTAATATTAACTAGAAAAATAAGAAACTAAAAAAGAAAAAGTTACCTCAGAAAAAGAAATCAGTACATTTTTATATAAAAGAAAATAAAACCATATTTTCCATGGTTTAACTATGAGTAATGCATAATGTTTTTAAAAATAACATTCAACATTGATTTTACAAATCAAAATCATAAGGGGCCAGGGAGATGGCTCAATAGAATAAGTGCTTCCCTGGCAAGTTCAAGAGCCTCAGTTCAATCCCCAGTTCCAACAAAAAAAAAGATGTAAACAAATCAAAATTGTAAGTAATTTTATTGAGGAATAGGAAGTAGGAGAGCATGTAACATGGTGCTTATGGGATAGCACCAAAGCCATCTGATAGGAAAATCAGTGATATCAAAAATTTTAAAATAAAGGTCCAGAAATATAAACATAATACAAAAATAAACTTTAAAAATACCTTTAAAATAAGCCAAATAGAAGAGTTAAAATTACTTGCCAGTTGGAAGCAGGCTCCTGGATCGAACATATGAGGCAAGAGTGCTAGTAGTTTGTTGTTGTTGTAAACCATACTGTTTAACAATTAGTACATATTCAAGACTGAAATTAACTGTGAAATAAAAAACTATTAAATGCTTTAAAGCTGACTTCAAAGACTTTAGACACAGTTTTCAAAAACAGGATGATTTGCCATTTTGATAATGCTGTAATTGTATTCCTTGATTATCATAAAAATAATTTTTTGCTCACATATGTTTTAAGTAGTTGATGGGAGCAAAATACAACTTACCATTCATTAATATTTAATAGTATCTGTAAATATAATAAAATCTCTACTTATTTTTTTAGGTATATGCTCAGGTTTTTTTTTTAAAGGGGACTTGCTTTCGAGGTTTTTGTTAAAAGTATAAAATTTCTATAGCATGCAGTTTAAAAGTATACATTTTAATTAATTTTCACAAACTGAATACAACAATAAAGTCAGTATTCAGATCAGAACCAGAAATTAGCAGTCCATGTTTCCCCACTGTTGTTAAATCCAGGCAAGAATAACCCATTTAAACTTCTGACATCAAAAGTTAGTTGTTTTCTGCTTTAATATCATATAATACAACATGTATCCTTTAGGATCTTGCTTCTTTCAGTCAGCATTGTAGTGTGAAATTGATCTGTATTACATGTTTGTAGTTTATTTTTTGTTTTCTCTTAGTTTCTTATTAGTACATGTCTGCACTATTATGCGGTTTGTAATCATCTTGGGGAGGGAGTACCTGCACATAATGCAGCTAGATTTCCTTCTTTATACCCTTAGTCTTCTCTCCCACCTCCCTCCCTCCTCTTCTAAATCTCCTTTTCATATTTTATTTTCTTTTTTAAACTTTTATTACTACATGTTTTCAGTACATAATTAGTACATTCACTGTAAGGAATTAGTACATGTACATAACACATTTCAAATCATTCATTTTCATTGATATTTCATCATATATATATACTACAATTTGTTTTTCTGTTACCATTTGTGGATATTTAAATTGTGTCCAGCTTTTAACTATTAGGTTAATTGCAACTCCATTGTTACGTAAGTCTTTTTATTGAACATATGTCTGTCTGTCTCTCTCTCTGTGCCTCTGTCTCTGTCTCTGTGTGTGTGTGCCTCTGTCTCTCTGTCTTTGTGTGTTTTTGTCTCTCTGTGACTGTCTCACACACTCAAGGGCCTCACTGTGCAGTTTAGGCTGGCCTTGAGTTCACTTTGTAGCCCAGGCTGGCCTCAAACTCACAGTAACCTCCTGCCTCAGCCTGTGCACCACATTTGGCCATAACTGCTTTCTCTTGAGTGTGAATCTAGGAGTGAAATTAATAGGCTAAAGGATATGCATATGTTCAGTTTTCATAAATATTGTCAGATAGCTTTCCAAAATTCTTATACCAGTTTACATTCCCACCAGCTTGTTGGGAATTACAACTTCCCCCCCGTTCTTCACCAACATTTGTGTTTCCTGTTTTTTCTATCTTTCCTCTCTGAGATATGTGGTAATATGACACTATAGTTTTCATTTGCATTTCTCTGATGACTAATGAAGTTAAGACATTTTCTTATGTTCATTAGCCATTTAGATGTTCTCTTTCATGAAGTGTCTTTTTTCAAGTCTTTGTTCATTTTCCTGATGCCTGGTATTTTTATTACCAATTTATAGACATTCTTTACATACAGTACATTCTGTCAGATACATGTGTTGTAATTCTCTTCTCCCTATCTGCTTGCATCCTTTGTTGATCTGCCTTTTCAGAGGAGTTTGAAAATGACCAGAAGTTTGAGGCTTCTTTAAAACTACTTTGTAGGGGCCAGGGAGATGGCTCAGTGGAATATTAGTACTTCCCTGGCAAGTGGAAGAGCCTGAGTTCAATCCCCGATTCCACAAAAATAAAATAAAACCACTTTGTGAAGGGAAATATTTGTCTTCATTAATATAAATTCCCTTATTATGGTATAAATACTGTGTTATTTAAAAAGCTATATTTTCTACACAAAGACTTGCACATGATATTCATAGCAGCATTATTCATTGGAGGTAAAGATGGAAACAACCAAGGTCCATCTCAGAGGAATAAATAAATATAATACAGTGATTACAAACCTATGCAAGGGTGTTATTGTTTTTCTTTGAAGATATAAATATGTTAATGTAGAGTTGTTTCTGCTAAACTAAAACCTCAGTATTCGGGTTTAATTGCAGTGTTTACACTTGCAAAAAATAAGTGGGCTTGGTGTTGCAACTTACAAATTACTTAATAAGTTATTTTAGAGATAATAAAGGTCAGTTGCTCCAAGACACAGAAAGGCCAGCACAGTGGAAGGACTTTCTAAAAATTAACAGATCTTGGTGAAAAACAGTCATTCTAAAAATAGTTTAAAGTTTTTTAGGGGGAGGGTTTGAGACAGGATATCACTTTAGACTGGCCTTCAACTTGCTGTGTAGCTCAGATTAGCCTAGAACTTGTGATCCTCCTGCCTCAGCCTCCCAAGTGCTACCACACCCAGCCTCCCTAAAGTAAAATTTTTGTCATTTGTGCCTGACTTCCTTTCCTAAAATAATATAGCAAACAGTCAGTAGGCTTTTTCTACATACATAGTTTTTACTCCAATATCCCCTAAAATATGTTATTGTCTACTCTGCCACCTGTTTTGCCCAGACTCAGCAGCATTTTCAGGTAAATTATAGCTTTACTGTACAGAAAATGAGTTTTGCATTTAGTTAGTAGCAGACCTCAAAACAAATTGGCAGTGCAATGTTATTTTAAGAACCCTTGAGAGGGTAAAGCACAGACTTGCATTCTGCATGCAGTTAGGATCAGAATGTATAGACAACATAGTCCGATTCTTTGCGGGGAAGTGTGTGTCTTTGTGCTCTGTCAGCTGAGACCTTAGTGTTTGAGTGGCTACTGAAGTGCCCTCTGTGTACTGGGATATGAGCTCAGGGTGGGCCACAGTGCCCTTGACCTCACCTCACTATATTGGTGCTGTTTTGAAACATCCATTGGCTGTGCCATCTTTAAGGTTTGAAATGAGAAGAAACTTAACAAGGTTGATCATTTGGTAAAAGAAATTGAAATTCCAGAGAAAGAAACTAAAATAATGAAGATAAAACGTGAGAGGAGGATAAAACATTTCATGAGAAATTTCAGGCCACTGCAGAAGCAGAAGCAGCATTCATATCTCTGATGGAGGGTACAACCAATAAGCAGCTAAAGAAAGTGCTGGAGAAAATAATAAAAGAAACGCATGAACTCTAGCTGTAGCTGATGCTGAACTGGGAGGAGTCACAGATGCAAAGCTTAATCTCAGCTGTATCCACAGTCCTGTTGTTAATGAGCTTATGAAGGGAATCTGATCACAGACAGGTGGGGAGGAACCTTGTGGAATGCAGCCATGTGTCTGACTTTGGCCCATAGCCAGTCTCCATGCAGATTTACACTGGGTGCTGATACAGCAACAGTGATTGTTCAGGCAGCTTCCTTGTTAGATGACTTCAATAAAGAATTAAACATTGTAGAGAGTGGTACTGCTGGCATTTCCCAGAATTAAGAAAAATTATTTCAACCAATTGGACATCTTGCAAGTGTTTACAGAAAGTTGGGAGATGGGAAGAGCTAAGCCTCCACCATGCTTTCTGAATTGTCAGAGGAAGTTGAAGCTGAAGTAAAAGCAGCTGCAGAAATATCTATGGGAGCAGAGGCTCCTGAAGAAGACATGTGCAATATTCTATAGCTTTGTACCTGAGTGACTGAAATGTCCAGATACAGAACACAGCCACATGAGTGTTTCCAGAATCCAATGACAGCCATTGAGCCTACTCATGCTTGGTGAGTGAGTTGGAGCATGGCTGATTGTCCACCCACGTGGGTTCTCTTTTGAAACTGGCCAAGCATGCAGCTCCTACAGCTCAGACTCTTAGAGCAGAGGAAGCACTTTTGAGAGCCCTCAAGTCTAGATGGGACATCTCTAAACATGGTCTCATTTCTCATGCTTCTCTTCTAGGCCACGAAAGTCCCAAATGCAAAAGGAAGATTTTTCAAATGCTGAGTCCCAAAGCCATGTGGTGATGCTTCCAGGCAGGATTCTATTTCTGAAATGGGAGTTAGGACAGAGCCAAATGACAGGCCAAAATGAGGAGCTTAGAGGGATAAGAAGAACAAGTAGAAAAGGAAAGGCACTAGTGAAAGCAGAAAGAATATAAAAGCAAAAGTGAAGGCATGTGCTTCCTCTGAAGAGACTGCCCTCCCAGAAACCCATAATAGAACAGGAGGATGAAGAGGGTAAGAAGATTGAAAAGAAAACAAAAAAGCCAAAATTAAAATAGAAGAGGGATCTCTATGTAGAAGAAAAAGAAAAAGAATAAAGAGAAATGCATTAAGAAAGAGCCGCTTCCTGAGGAAGAACTGTAACCAGCACAAGTCCTAGCCCAGAGAAAAAAGGGAAAAAAGACAGACTGAAGTGTAGTGGAAGGCAGCACAGTTCTATTGGCTGTGTATGCGAGTCAGGTGGGCGTACACTAGAGCTGCTCTGGTTGGAAACCAAGGAAAGGCAGGTTGGACGGGGTAGGGATTAGTCATCCATAGCCTTCCAGACTAATTGAGTCATTGCATTGTTAACCATATTATGCCTTCATTTCTTACACTTCCCTATACAAATAAAACTTTTTTTTGGTAGAAGAATGTTATTTTAAAATTTTGTAGAAATTTTTAAAAACATAGATAAGTGGTTAATTTTTTTTTAAATCCTGTCAAGCAGGGATAACTATTATTTGTATTTTTATGGATATTCTCCTAGTCTTTTATCCCCATACATACAGATTTTTTTTTAACATATTTGGTATAGGGTCTCACTGTCCAGCTCAGTCTCCACTTGTTTTCAGCCTCCCCAGCACTGGGATTACAGGCATGCTCCATCATTCCTAGTCTTGGTGGCCAGCTCAGTGAGAAGTCAAGCAACACTATACATGCACTTCAGTCATGAATATGTTCATATCATAAAAATCTTCCTCAGCAATATAATTTTTAAAATCTGGATGCTACTATGAAGCTGCTTCTTAGCTTACCCAATCCCTTTACGTGAATATTTGTTTCCAATATTTTCAAGCAGTACTTTTTAGATTTGTCATTGAAAAATGGAGAACTTTAAAGTGAAACCCTAAAATTGACTCCTATCCTGCCCCATACTATTTGTATGATGGCAAAAAAGAGTTATCGATACAAAGAACCTACATAGGATAGTGATTTCATAATTTCTTTTCTTTCCCTATTGATTTTATAAGTATAATGGTGACCTCGAAGAACCACATAAAGGTATTTTAATATTCTTATTCCTTAGAACAAAGACAACTAATATTTTTTGGCTGCTATTATTTTCTATAAGTCAATTTTAACATTTTTGTTTTGTCTCTTTTTTTTCTCCTAGAGATAAGATTTCAATTTCCACAGCTGACTGGAGTGCTTACCCTTGCTTTCTTTATTCATAATTGTATTATCACACTCTTGAAAAACAATAAGAATCAAGAAAACAATGTGAGTAATTATCTGAGGAAATGACTTCTGTATCTCCTGAGGATAGACTTTGCAAGTCAGTGTTTGAGGCACTTTATATTTGGAAGAGAGTTATACTTTGTTGGTCATCTTAATTTTTGAGTTTGAACCATAGAGTAGTGGTCAGCAAACTTTGTCTGTGAATGGTAGATTGCAAATACCTCGGTGCAAACCCAAATACAAACACCTGACTCTACTGCCATGACATGAAAGTGATAAATAAACAAATGGATCTGTTACTACCTGAAAAAATGTGTGCTGTTATCCTAGCACTCTGGTAGACAGAGACAGTAGAGGCACAAGTTCCAGTCCAGCCAGAGCAATTTAGCAACTTAGGGAAACCCTGTTGCAAAGTTTAAAAACTTAAAAAAAATAAAAGTTTTGTATGTAACTCAGTGCAAAGGTCTTGGGTTTAGCCTCCAGTACCAGGATAGATTGGTAGTAAACAGACAGACAGAGGGTTGGATAGAGTAGATAAGGTTATGTTTCAATGTAACTATTTAAGACAACAAAATAGGTCAAATTTGGCTTATCAGCCATAATTTCGCAGCCACTGATATAGAGCAACTAGTAAAATGGAAGGAAATGTAGCTAATAAGCCAATAACGGTGGTAAAAATTATAATAATGGTGGTTTAAAAAAGTTGATCTAAAAGGAGGTAAGAAAAAGGGAAAGAACACATGAGACAGCAGAAAGAAATAGCAAGATAACAGAGTTAAAGACCATCATATTGATAGTTGCATTTAATATAAATGGTCCATACATTGTAGTTAAAAGATAAGAGATGTGAACACCAAATTTATGGGCTTGCAACTGAAGTTTTCCCTGGGGGAAAAGTATACCTGTGAACATCTGTGTTAAAAATGAAATATTGGGACCAGGGAGATGGCTCAATGGATAAGTGCTTCCCTTGCAAGCACAAGGGCCTGAATTCAATCCCCAGTTCCAAAAAAAAAGAAAGAAAGAAATATCTGAGGCTCAGCAACATAAGCATCCACAAGACCCTAAGTTCAATCCCCAAATCCAAAAGGTAAAAATGAAAGATCTCAAATCAAAGCCTAACCTTGTATCTTACAATACTGAACAAAGCAAACTAAACCCAAACCACACTGAAGTTAATCAGCAACCTGTTGCCATGTGTGTAAACTGTAAGCTCACTTTGGTAGCTTCTAACCATGTAAGCAAGATGAAACTCTACTAAAGGTCTCTACAGTTATTAGCAAAATACAGGGGAAGGTGCTATTCACTACGCCTGAGGATTCTTTTTTTATTTGTTGGGTGTTTTTTTTTTTTTTTTTTTTTGTATTTTTAGGGAAGGGTCTACAGGGTGTTCAGGGTCTCACTAGTAGATTGGACTCATAGTGATCCACATGTTTACAGCCTCCCAAGAGCTGGGATTACCAGTGATTGCCACCACACCCAGCCTCAGTTGCCATCTGTGTGCCCTGGGGGTAGAGTTGGCACAGCAGACTCAGAGATTGAACCTACTTGCAGGCACTTTAATCTGCTGAGCTATTTGGCCGGCCCATCTGAGGATTCTGAGGTTTGAGTAAGGGGTAGTATCTTACCAGGCGTGGTGGCGCACGCCTATAATCCCAGCCCTGGGGAGGCTGAGGCAGGAGGATTATTGGAGTTGGAGATCAGCCTGAGCTAAAGGCCAGCCTGAATTGCATAGTGAGACCCTGTCTCAAAAAGACAAAAACTAAAAATGAAAAATAAAAGCACAAAGTATTCTAAGTACAGGGAAGTTAGCTCTCAACTTAGGCAAGAATATGCAGCCTCTTTCATTTTCATCTTTACTGGGCATGTACGTGACATGTTACTTGTAAGTGGAATTGCAATTGAGTAAATCTGGATTTTCTGTATTTCTTATCTGACCTCACATTTTGTTTTACTCATATGTAAAAATAACATTAATGATATCTGTTGGGGTTATGAAAATTAAATAGCATGAAAAATACACATTTAACATTACCTACATTCTTAGCTTGTTTACCCATTACTTACTTGTTTACCCATTACTGTTTTCTTATGTCGACTTATGATAGATACTCAGACATGCATTTGGAGAAGTGGGATTCTTGTGTATTGCATCATTCTGTATATAAGGGAGTAAAGCAAATTTAACTGTCAGAGTCTCCCTAGGGACAGAACAACCATGTACACCTAGTAGCCGGTGAAAGAAGAACCAATTGTATTGAGTTTTGTTTTGTGGCTCTGGAAATTGAACCTCTGCTGCACTTTGTGTATTTATTTTGAGACAAGGTCTCATCAAGTTGCCCAGGCAGGGCTTGAATTTATAATCATCTTGTCTCAGCTTCCCAGAATGTGGGGATCCATCTCAGGCTTGAATCTTAACCACTCACACATTTTTTTGCATGCTTTTATTTAGTTTATCTTACAAGAAAACTGCCTCAAAATAATTCAGTTGCAGGCAGTTCTCATGTTGCATGGTTCCTCCATGCACAAATTTCAGTTCCGAGGGTTTAGATTATATTAGTGTCCTAACATGATACCAGTTTCTATCACTGCAGGGTTTGACATATGAATACTTCCATAAAATAATGGTTGCTAGCTTTCCATTTCACAGATCAACATGCACATCACAATACACATTGTGATTAGTGACCATTCACATCATGCCTTTCAAAATCTGTCAGGGATTGCTCACTTTACATGCAGCGTGTAAAGCAGGTAGTTGTGCCAGCTCTTTGTCTGCCAGTGATAAGCCTGTGTGCTATTTTACCAAAATTGATAATAGAAAGAAAGAATTGGCAAACAAAGGTGAAAACGCAGCAATGAAACAAAGAATAGTAAGTGGAAAATAAAATTTAAATAGAACATAAGGGAAGTTATAAAAGAAATAGCTGATTGTGGAAACATTGGCAATATTGCAGGACTAGAGATGCAGCCAGTGGACTTCAGGGGAAGTGACCTTGTCAGTATGAAGTTTGAGAGGGTTGTGAGGAGAAGGAGGAAGATGTCCCAGAGGAGGTGACACTGTCAAAAAATTCCCATTAAAATTCTCAGATATTTCACAACATTGAAAGCACAAAGAGATGAAATATTAGAAGTGAAACAAAGTTAAAGTATGCCATTTCAACTTTGTCAGCTGAACAAGTTAGTTTTTTGTTTTGTTTTTTGTGGAACGAGGGATTGAACTCAGGCCCTTGCACTTGCCAGGCAAGCACTTTAATCTGCTGAGCTATTTGGCTGGCCCTATGTTAACTTCTTAAAGTATTAATAATTATTGATGAGAAAATTAACATTTATGAGGTACTTATGTGTCAGCAACATTCTAAATACTTTATATAGAAATGTTTTGTCCTTTTGATCAGGCAGGCATTGGCTTATGTAATATATCAAACTAAATGGATATTATATTCTAAAGAATCTTTGTCACTGAAATTATCTAATGATTATACTTTTCAGTTTACCTCTTTTAATTATCAAAGTCTTTCATGTTACATTAACTTTTTGGAATTAAAGTAAAAAAATAGGAGGTTTAGCAAGGATTCACAGTGCTGCTGTTGAGTTAGGCAGCCCAAACTCAGAAAATGGTTATGAAAGTAGAAAAGAAGTGCAAGGGTCTGAGTTCAATCCCTGGTTCCACCAAAAAAAAAGAAAGTAGAAAAGAAAATGAAGGAATAGGAAAGCCTCCTTCTCTTCTGTATAATTCTTTTGGAATTGGATCTAAAGACATCTGCAGGGAAAGAAGTAAGACTCCTAACTGGGTGTACTAATTAAATTTTCCAAGTTTAATAATATTTGTGCATTTTTTCAATAAATATAACTTTTTATTTGTGTAACTGGGAGAGGAAGGCTGAAGATCATCCAGTTCCTTTGTTACCAGCAAAATAGCCAGTCCCTTGTACCTGCTGCATGGAAACGGGGATTAAACCTTTGATATCTCTTCACTGTGTTTGAATCAGAACCTGTGCAGTGCCGCTTTACTTTTATTTTGTTCAGTTTTATTTAGTTCATTGTTTTGCTGGGGGTTGTTTTGTTTTGTTTTGCAATGCAGTCTTCTTCTGTAGTTCAGCCTGGCCTTAACACTCACAGTGTAGCCCAGTCTGGCCTCCAACTTGTGACGGTCCTTCTGCCTCAGCCTCCTAAACACTGGGATTACAGGTACCCTGCTTTGTTCTGTAAAATGATTTGAGTTGCCTTGTACGTTAATTTGCTACTTTGTTCTTCAGATAACTCTGTGGTTTACTTGGCTGTGCACTAGAGGAGGTTTTATGTATGTGTTTGGGCTACTTGCTATTGTTTTTCTTCAGGAGTGCTCTACTTGGTAGTATGTTCAGTATCAGTTCTAACCAGTGGCAGAGTGTGGCTCACAGAAGGATTTGCCAGTCAGTCCCTTTATAAATCTGGTCCTCATTCTAACTGATAGTCTGTCTTATTTCCCCACCGTCAATCCTGTGAGCCATTGCTTATTCATGAACCAGAGTATGTCACCTTATTGATACCAAGTTCTTGACATAGTACCAGTTTTTACTGTCATTTGAGTCTCTTATTGAGTCTCATCTTCTAAATGATAACTTTTTCTCTGTTCCCATAAAGGGATTTTAGGAGGCCATATCTTGAGGCATAGTACAGTGACGGCTTGGGTTTGAGCAAAGAATAGTAAGTCTCACATGTGTGCATGCTATTCAGAGGTGGCATAGTTCCCAGATCACACCAAACCTCAGCTGTTTTTTCAAAGATCATTGTTTCTGTTCATTAGAGCATTTTCAGATGAAAACTGATAGGCGTCTCCTAAGTTCTACTGAATATGTATTTGAGTACTGTGAAATGCTGAGGTACTCCCCTTAGCATTCTGTACTAATCTTACAGTACTAATCTTAGCACTGTATTTTCACATACAGCTCTGTATGTGTTGTTACATTCTTTGTTGTTGCCTCTTTCAAGTTTTCCTTATTATTGTTCATTATAAATATCCTATAGACTGGAAAGCTCCATCGCTGTAGCTAAGGACATGCCTTTTGGAACCAGGAAGACCTTGATTGAAATATTGGCTTCCCCAGCTGTTCATGTTATTACCATGAACAAGTTTTGTAGCTTTGCTCTCCTTAGTTTGCTTATCCACGAAGTGAAGAGATTGACTGTATCTGGATCATAAAGTTGTTATGAGGATTAAATAAAATATATATAATATGCTTAGCACAGAGCCCAGCATCTAGAAGCAGTTAATAAATTAATAAATATATTGGTTTAATTAATTTATTTGTGTGTATTTTTTGTACAAGGTCTACAGGGTCTCACGACACAGATGGGACTTGTAGTGATTCTCCCATTTTCAGCCACACTGGGTTCTATTTCCAGTGTGCCATGCTGGCCCCACCCTCTGGGTGCACTGAGAATGCAATTGAAATTGGACTTGACTTGTGCCTATAATCCCAGCTCTTGGGAGGCTGAAAACAGGAGAATCACTACAAGTCTCATCTGTGTAGTAAAACCCTATAGACCTTGTACAAAAAAAAAAAAAAAAAAACAAATAAATTAATTAAACCAATATATTTATTATATTTATCATACTTACTAAGTTCCTTTTGTGTGCCAGGTGTTACCCTGGTGTATTAAGGATATAAAAATAAAAAAGCTAGGCCGGGGAGATAGCTCAGTAGAATAAATGCTTGCCTGGCAAGCACAAGGTCCTGAGTTCAGTCCCCAGTAGTGCAAAAAAAATAAATAAAAATAAAAAAGCCAAAGTCCTAGTCCTCAGGATCTCATAGTAAATTGCTCGGATCAAGTTAAAAACCAATAGAAAAGAATAGTGGTGCACACCTGCAATCTTAGCACTCAGAAGGCTGAGGCAAGAGAACCATGGTGAGTTCAAGGCCAGCCTGAGCTATGCAGTGAGAACTTGTCTCAAAAAAATAAAAATACATAAGAACTATTAAACTTGGCTATTTTTTAGGGTCAGAGGACATTTTCTGTCCACTTGAGAACCTTTGCACTATTAACATGAGTTACTTTTATACTAAAAATTAATGATCAGTACATTATAGTGCAGTTGTCATATTTAAGGAAGCATACAGTACCTTGCGAACAGGGATGCAGATGAGAAAGCTGTTTTATTGGGAAGCCTTTGTCCCTTAGCCTTTGCATCTTTTTGTCCTCATTAGATTTCCCCCAAACAACCAAGCATGGTGGTACACACCTATAATCTTAATATTTGCCTCTAATCCCAGCACTCAGGAGGCTGAGGCAGGGGATCATTGTAAATTCAAGACAGTCTGAGTTATACAGTAAGTTGAAGCCCAGCCTAAATGAACTACATAGTGAACTCTGTCCCCCCAAAAATTGAAAAGTAAATATATAGTATATATATTTATGTATATACAGTATACTAACAAAGAACACTTGTTTTTTCTTCCAGGAAGGCAGTCCAAAATAAGGTGGTATTTAAAGTTTAACATATTAATACTTGATGGAAAATCCCTGTTCCATGTTATGTCTAAGATGTTTGATATTCAGATAGATAGTGAAGTTGATTAAGCTCAACTACCTATGTTATATATATGGTAATAGTATCATTAAGTTTCTCTTCTGGAGGATTAATAACTTAAGTTTGCAGACCAAAAATTAGAGAAAAAGAAGGGCTGCAAGGACAGCAAACATTTTGGCCCTAGCCTTTCATGGTCAAATGACCTTTCAAGGTCAGTGAGGATTCAGGCTATAGGAGAACCTGTACTGTAACATCCTGTAACTCAGTTGTATCCCAGATTTTCTAATCAAGGAGATTATGGGCCCACAGAGGAAACTGATTAATGATGTAGAGTGTGCCTATGGAGAGTCACTGGAGAGAAAACATTCTCAGGCTTTCACAGAGAGCAAATTGGTCAAGCAATGGCTGTGACTCATCCACATAGCTGACACTGACACAGGATCTACAAACTGGTACAGGGGGGTTGGGGAGGTGGCTCAGTGGAATAAGCGCTTCCCTGGTAAGCACAAGGACCTGAGTCCAATCTCCGGTTCTGCCAAAAAAATTAATTAATTAATTAATTAATTAATTAAAATTAAAAAATTCCTCATGTAGTGAAACACACTAGAGAAATACTTGGTTTGCCAGCCAGATTAAAGCACCTACAAGCAGACGCAGGTTCTGGGGGTTCAATCCCTGGGTTTGCAGTGCCAGCCCTGCCCCAGGGTCATGCTGAGATAGAATTGAGACTGGGTGTGGTGGCGCATGCTTTTGGGGCTGGGGAGATGGCTCAGTGGAATAAGTGCAAGGGCCTGAGTTTAATCCCTGATTCCACCAAAAAAAAAAAGAAAAGAAAAACTGGTACAGGGTTGCAGGCTAAATCCTGAGGGGATTTGACTGACCTTGTCAGGTACAAAAGTTACATTTCTTGTTATATAAGTCTTGCTTTATCTTTGTCTTAACCATCCAGCAGAAAAGTATAAAAACAAGATATAAAAAGTAAAAACATATTAATATGCTGAGCTGTAAAAGGCTCAAGTTAACAACTTCTGACATGGCCAGTCCTACAGATAACCCACTATTATTATAGACTGCTGTACTATATTGGATTATTTTGCTGAATTCATATATCTATAATATTTAAATGGTAATAGAATACCCCTCTCTGACAAAACTAAACAAAGGAGATAAAAATGAAGGGCCATTTTATATCTGTATATACAAAATAGGGTAGATATATAGCTACTTTCTCTTAATTCAGTGAGAAGAAAGATTTGTACTAATAGTGTTTGTACAAGATATCATGCCTGCATCTTGTACTATGAATAACGACTACAAAGACAACAATATGCAATGTATTAATTATTGAAAGTGTCCTATTAATTGTTTTGGGTCTGTCTCATTGATATTTGTTTCTCAATACAATTAATAAAAAAAGTAAAAAATAATGCAAAATAAGGTGGTGACCAGGTAGTATACAAATTAAAGGCTGTCCTTGAATGATGGGTCTCCCTTATCTTATACAGTATATAGCTGTTTGACATAGCTGTTTTGCCTCCCAATTGGGATTGTTTTTTTAACAAGGCCACCTCAATTCTTAGGTGGCTTGAGTATGTCAAAAGTAGAATGACTTCGAGGTGTCATAACGGAAGATAATCATCCCTTGACAGGAAACTAAGTGTTGCCTGGCTCCTTTCTGTTCTCCCACCAACAAGTTGCAGGCTACCCTGTGGATAACTGAAGTCTAGCCTACCATAGGCCCTAGATCTTCATGAATTAAAGAGGAAAATTTTTGAAACCTCTTCTTGGAAGTTTGATCACTGTCCCTTCCCTCAACCCTGGAGAATGAGCCCTTCCAGAGGCCTGGAACCAATCTACAAAAGCCTTTAGCTCCACAGGTCTACCCATCCAATGTGGGGTATGGAATCCCTGGATTATTTTCAAGCTGATTATCAATTTAGTCCTGACAGATTTCATGTATCTGGTTACTTGTTCTTTGGTTGATTGGTTGGTTGGTTGGTTGGTTGGTTGGTTGCTGGGATGGATGGTTAGATGGTTGATTGGTTGGCTGGCTGACTGGCTATTTTTTTTCAGACAAGGTCTCACTATGTAGTTTAGACTAAACTTGAACGCACTAGATATCCCAAACTGGCCTCGAACTGGCAGTGATCCTCTTGCCTCAGCTTCATGAGTGCTTTTTAACTGCATTTGTAGCAGTTCAAGTTTATAAAACTTGACTATTGGGGCTGGAGAGATGGCTCACTGAAATAAGACCTTCCCTGGCAAGTGCAAAGGACTGAGTTCAATCCCCGGTTCCACCAAAAAAAAATAAATAAATAAAAATAAAAACTTGACTATTGCTGTAGCCCATTTAAGGAGAAAAATTAGAAATGTATCCTAATTCCAAATGTCCAAACATTCTCACTGTTATCAAGCTTTTTAAAAAATTGTGTATGACTTTTTAATATGTTTTCTTAGCTTTCAAAGTAATCTGTGTTTAAAGTGAAAACTGAGTGGGCTTATTGCCACACACAGTTGAGTTGTGCTAAATCATTTGGCTGTTACTGCAGTGCTAAGGGAGACAGCCTGCATCTGTGGAATCTGTCCTGTCTGGATCCAACAGCTGGCTGCACTCGGCATCTTGGAGGCGGGCAGACGGGAACAGCAGTGGGAAGAAGTAGTCACTTTATTTACTGTTCTGTGTTTGTTTACTGATTCCAGTAATAACATTGTGCAGTTACTTGAACAGCTGCCCTTTGATTTGTTTACTGTTTAGGTTCATTGGGTTTGACCTTAACTCTTGCCTGTTGTATGTTCTTTGATTAGCTCTCCTTTATTAAATGTTGGCTTGTGGTCTAGGCATAATTTTGATGACTTAATTTATTAAAGAAATAATTTTTTTTAAATTCTCAGTCCTACTGAAGGTGGCTTATACTTTCTTGTTGCCCCTTAGCCTTGTTACTGTAGTTAAATATTTTATAAATATATTACCTTTTGGAATTAAGTCAGGATTTCAGTCATGTGAAGCCACAGTTTATGTTAGCTTCCTAAGTCTGCCAACAGGTAGCTTAGTGGACATACTCCAGGCTAGATTAAAAAAAGTTGGCATGATAATTGTGAAGTGTGTGAATTTTGTTTTAGTTACTTTCTGAAAATAGATTGGCCAGAAGGGGTATACACATATACACAGAGCTAGAAAGATAAATTCTGTAATTTTTACTTTTACTTAGTATTAAATTGTTGCAAACTTCTTCATATTATAGGAACTTTATTTTGTGTTTATTTATTTCTAGGTAAGAGACCTGTGCATTGCTTACATGCTGGTGACATTGACTTACCTCTATATCGGAATCCTGGTTTTTGTTTCATTTCCTTCACCTCCATTATCCAAAGAGTGTATTGAACAGGTAAAAAGTGTTGTGTACCTTCTCTGTGTGTTTGTAACTTCATGTGTGAGTAATAGGCTGGATGATAACAGGGAGATGTAATAGCAGACAGGCCTGGGTCTGATTAAATTTTTACCATCTATTTGAAGTAAGGAATTTTGATACCTTCCTCATCCTGCCTGAGTTTGTTTCCTTTTCTATAAAGTTTTATAAAATATATGCCATTTGAATTTTATATGTGTCCTGAATACTAGGCACCTGTGTGCTCAAATAAATGAGTACTATCATGTATTATATTTCTCTTTGTGTAGAGAATGATTACCAGGACCTCTTGTGATTGGATTCACTAAGTCTTTTATTTTCCAAAGCCCTGATCTGAAAGTGCCATGGCTAAACTGTTCATCTCAAATGATAGATCTGACTCATATTCAGATACTGAGTACCAGGCAGCAAAACAAGACAGGGTATTTGTCTGTTAAAAAGAGGGAGACAGTACGCATGGTGGCACAGTCCTGTAGTGTCAGCACTTGGGAGACTGAGGCAGATGGATCTCAAGTTTGAGATCAGCTGGGGCAACATAGCAAGTCCCGGGCTGACCTGTGCTCCAAGGAAGAACCTGCCTCAAAACAAAGCAAAAGACAGAGAAGAGCCAGAGAGGGGAGAATGAATATAAAGAAAAAAATCCTGCTGCATATGATATTGAGTGCCTGTAAGCCCAGCACTCTGGGAGACAGAGGTCAGGTATAGGGGGAATCCGTTTTGAGCCCATTCTGGGCAACTTTGAAACTTAGAAATGTATATATATATATATATATATATATATATATATATATATATATATATATATATATATAAAATATATATATATATATATATATATATATATATATATTTTTTTTTTTTTTTTTTTTTTTTTTAAGGGCTTGTTGTATAGGCTTCATGCTCAACCCCTACACTGCAAAGAAAGTCTTATACCAAAAAGTTGCCATGATAGGGCCAGGAAGATGGCTCAGTGGAATAAGTGCTTCCCGGGCAAGCATAAGGGCCTGAGTTCAATCCCTGGTTCTGTAAAATAAATAAAATAAAATAAAAGTTGTGATGAGTAAAAATTTGCATTTAATTAATCAAACATTTGGGAATAATACAGTATCTAATGTGACTGAAAATTTTCTCCAGGAAAACAGTATTCTGTAGGTGATTTTCTAGTCAGCAGAAACTGGTATAGGTAAACAGGGAGGTCCGTCTTCTGCACAAGAAAAAAGGACTGAGAGATGATAGGAGAGGAGAGGGCATGAAAGGAAGAATAAAATGTTAGGTACATGAACCAACTCCACACGAGAAATGTGATCATTATGGGCTGCCTACAGGTACCAAGAAAAATAAAATATTATAAAAGAAGACGGTATGGTGGCGCACACCTGTAATCCCTGCTCTGAGGAGGCTGAAAACAGGAGGACCACTACGAGTCTGAGCTGCATAGTGACACCCTACACTAAATACACTTTAAAAAACTGCTCTAAAAGAGTATACAGCATGTGATACAATTTAAGCAGAATTATAAGATTTATTTCAGCAGAGTAATGTTAATACTATTCCCATCTGTATGAAAAAAGTTATTGGCTACTGTGATAGTTTGAAATGTTGTTTTCTTGATTCCCTTGATTCTAGAGGTTCTTTGGTAGCCAAGTATTCCTTGAGAATTTCCCAGATATGAACAATCCTGTATAATCCCACTTGCTTCGGGTACTGCAGTGGAGAAGGACAGACAGGCCTGTTTTGGTCTTTTGAGACATGATCTCACTGTTGTTCGGGCTGGCCTCAATTTCATGGCAGTCCTCCTGCCTTGGCTCCCGAGAGCTGAGATCACAGGCATGCACCACCACTAACAAAGGTTCTAGCACCTCAGAAAGGAAAGGAGCTGGTCTTGTTTTATTTGTATTTTTTTGTGTTGTTGTTCTTTGGTTTGGGTTGGAGTTGTTTTGTTTTTACAGTACCAGGGATAAACTTAGGACGTTGTGCTTGCCAGGCAGGCACTCAAGCTACTGAGCTATCTCCCCAGCCCCTGGGTTGGTTTTGATTTTGGTTTTGGAAACAATCTTGCTAAATAGTTCAGGCTGATTTTAAACTCCCTGTGTAGCACAGGCTGACCACAAATTCTTCTCCAAGTACTAGGATTATAGGTGTATGCCAGCACACCTAGCATTAAAATTCTTCACTTAACTTTTTAAAAAGATATTTATCCCAAAAAAAAGATTATGAAAGAATGTAGAAATAAATCCTTTTAGTGATAGGCTGTATAATCAAATACTAAGTGGTAGATATAATCTTACCTTATTGTGTAATATTCACTCAGAAAGTGTTATTTAGTGCCTCAAAGGAAGAAAATCAAGAGAACTAATAAGGATAAAAGGGCATTGAATTTAACTTCCCATTTAAGAATATTAAAAACAAATGTGGGCATCATGCTTAAACCTTGTAGAACTTCATGCTTCTCAGTCTATCTAGTTTAAAAAAAAAATTGTGCTGTTTTAGTATCAAATCAGTTGCAACCTGATACTTTCATAAAACAGAATAACCAATATAGCAATGTTAAATTTCCTTAAACGTGTATAAGCACTTCTTTTTTCATTACTGTACTTCACTGAAAAAGCTACCAAGCACTTTGTGTAAAGGGCCCCAGCTCACATACCACAGAGTAGCACCTGTATCCAAACTAAGTCAAAACCATCCCATTGTATGACAATAACTTTAAATATGACTTTTAACATTATCTTATTATCTTTCTTGATTCAGAATTTTTTAGACAACTTCCCTAACAGTGACATCCTGTCCTTTGTTGGAAGGATCTTCCTGCTTTTCCAGATAATGACAGTCTACCCACTCTTAGGCTACTTGGCCCGCGTCCAGCTGCTGGGCCACCTCTTCGGTGATATTTACCCCAGGTAAGAGCATTTCCCTTGACTTGGCGAGATATGCCAATAGGCAGATGACTGTGCTAAGAGATCAGTTTAAAGCATGACCAAGCCTTTTGCTATAAAAATTTGCCTAATGGAAATAGTTACTAAGGATAGCTCACTAGTGTTCCTTTCCCAGAAGAGCTTTAAATATAGAAGCCACTCCCTTATCCTGAAGGATTTAAAGTTTATTCCTTTAGCTCTGATACTAGTTATATTTATCTTATTATTTGCCTGCTATTAATCTGCACATTACCAAGAATTTATATAGTACCTGTGTTGGCATGTGAGCTACTGAAAAGCAACTTTTCATTACTGCTCCTTAATACTTGAGTGTTTATTAATACTGTGCATGTTTACTTAAATGATCATATTTTAAAAGTGAAAGTGAGATATATAATGAGTATTAATTCTTGATATAAAACAAATTTAGATTACTATGGTAGTTACCCTGGGCATTGAGGAACTGTGAGTCCGTTTGTTTGTTTTATTTAAAATTTAAATCATTTATTTATTTGGTGTAGGGTCTCACTATGCAGCTCAGACTCATAGTGATCTTCCTGTCTCAGCCTCCCCAGCTCTGGGATTACAGGCATGTGCCATCATGCCTGGTTTCAGTGGCCAGCATGGTATGCCTGTGAGTCTGTTTAGAACCTTGTTCAAAGCTAGTTTCTCTCATCTAAGAGAAACTTCTATATGTTTCTTAGGCTTTCCATAAAGCTTTCTTGAAGCTGCCTGATTGACTCCTACTTTTAAATTAAGTTTTATTGTATGTTCCTGGTGAAAAATAGCTGATCCTGTTTCATCAGAAATAAATTATTTAAATGGGAGAAAACTTTTAAATTTGGGGGGAAATTGCATTTATAGTATCCAACTAAATAAGTGGTCTTGATCCTTTTCGTTTAAAAATATACTGATGGATTCCCCATGATAAATTTATGTCCAAGAATGTTGACTTATAATTAAAGCTAAAATTAAGAGTTGCCAGGTCTCCTGCCTTGATAGCAGCAGTTGCTAAAGTTAGCTAGCGTTGATACAGTTCTAATTTAGAAAGAATCCAGTAAATATAAAATTTCTGTTGGGTTTATGCTCTGTGCTTTATTTGTATTCACTAAACTAAATTCATTGAAGTGAGATATGAAAAATTCTAGGCAAATGCACCACTCCTGTTTTCTATCTTTACTTTGCAAATGATGGCTGTTAGAATATTTTTTTTCCTTTTTGGAAAATAGGATTTTCCTTTTGCATTTGCATTGTATTTCTCCACATTATCATTTATCTTATAGTTACAAATACTCTACAAATACTCCTTAGCCTATTTTGGAGCACAAGTTCTAGTCCCCTTTTGCTTCTTAAATTTATTGACAACTTCCCAAGATCTTTAGTTTTTGTGGGCATATATAACATATGAGGAATTAAAACTGATAATTGTAAAGCATTAATTTTTAAAAAATCAATAGTAAAGCTGGGCACAGTGGCACATGCCTATAGTCTTAGGTACTAATGAGCACATGTCTGTAGTCTTAGGTACTCCTGCATTCAAGGCACCCTGGATGATATACGCAAGACATCAAGACCCTGTATTTTTTTTTAATTACTCTATATGAATAACATTTTTTGAAAATAATTACTACCAAAACATTGTGTTTGGCTGGGCATAGTAGTGAATGCCTGTAATCCCAGCACTCAGGAGGCTGAGGTAGGAGGATTACTATGAATTTGTGGCCAGCCTGGACTACATAGTGAGTTCAAGGCCAGCCTGCGCTATATAGTGAGACCCTATCTCAAAAAAAAAAAAAAAAATGAAAAAGAACTTTTTCATTGAAAACTAATTTTTCAGTTTTCTGCTTTGTAGCAGAAAATTAGGTTTTCCTGTTTTTGCATTGACTATTATTCTATATTATTTTCATTTAAATAAGTTTTTAAAAAATCGTAAAAAAGTACTTTTTTCTTTCTTTGTCTTTTCTTTTAATGTACTTGGTACAGGGTCTCACTACTCAGCTTGGACTCATAGTGATCCTCCAGTTTTCAGCCTCCCCAGCACTGGGATTACAGGTGTGTGACACCACACCTGGGTGTACCCAAGCCTGGGATCTGTGGTGCCAGGGATTGAACCTGGGTCCCTCTGCTTGCCTAAGCAAGTGCTTAATCCACTTAGCTATCTCGCCAGCCCAAAGGGCACTTTTAATAGCCCCTTCAGATAACTGTGAATATTCTTTTTTGATACTGTGCCATTGGCAACAAATTCTGTCAGTGATTTTCCTTGAAGTGACAAGCCCATTGTCGGTCAGCCAGGCATGGTGCACATGCCAATAATCCCAGCACTCAGGAGGCTAAGACAGGAGGGTCTTCACCAGTACAAAGTCAGCCTGGGCTACATAGTGAGACCCTGCTTCAAAAAACCAAAAAGAAAATGCCTACCAAACATCCAAGTTTTGGTGATCATTGCTACATTTCAAGTAAAGATACGGCATTTCTCTATCACAGTTAGATTGGCCTGCACTAGACTGTGCAGTCTTCAGTACGTGCAGCAGATGTCCTGTATTAGACGTTTCCCCTGTGATCACACAGAATATTAAAGAGGTGTGTATTCAGGGCATGCAATGCCATACAGCTGAGCTTCCCTTCTTTATTAAGGACCTTTTCCGTGTGCGTGTAAGATGCTGTAGATCCCACCCTGAACCCCCACAGGTGTGATACACTCTACCTCTGAATTGTACCCAGTTCTCAGGGACAGTTTATAATTAAAATCTTTTTGAGAGGGTTTTACAGTAAAGAATATGTTGCATAGTACAGTTCAGGTGGTTGCCTCTATCCAGGGATCGAGTTTTACCACCATTTCTTTTCCCAAGCAAATTATGTCTTATATTATAATTAAAATAACTATTGTCTCTAAGACTTCTTGAAAGGATATTGGGAAACCCTTGGGATTCATGCTTATGTTTTGAGAGCTCCTACTTTGGAAAGTCCACAAATTTTTTGTCTTGTAATACAGAAGTAGCCAAGGCCCCACTGTATGTTGGAGTTCTGAAGTTATTTTAAAGTTGGACTCACTGAACAAATAATAAGATCTTGAATCCAAGCATCTTTGTAATTTATGAGGATGTATAACTAATAGCTTATTCATATAAATAATTTTCTTTATTTTACTCCTCTTTCATCTTTATCTGGTTTTAAGTAAACCTTTAATAATTTCAGCCAAAAGGTTGCTTTGACAAATACATTTGGCTTTTAAAAATCATTTTGGGGAGAATTGCAATTATTTCTTGAGCATCTACATTTATCTTTATCCAAAACTGATTCCCAAACTTTAAATTGTTAAAATGTACTTAAAATATTTAGCAAATATTCTACTCATGGTAAATAGTGCATAGATTTGAGTCAGTCTGAAAAATAAAACCTGTCCATTTTGCCTTTCCCTTAATATAAAATTATTTTTTATTATAAATATAACTATATTACAAAAATTGGCAGTACTGCCAGAAACCCCAAATCATCCAGTCACTGCTACAGAAGTGTTTCCTTCTGATAGTTTTTTCAGATGTTTTTGGATTTGCACATGTTCTTAGTATCTAATTAGCTTTTTTCCAAATTGCTTAAATAAATTTGTCATTTAGGTTTATTAATTTTTACTATATTCTTTCAGGTAAATTGTTGCCTTGCTGTACCTAGAATTCTCCTGTTTTCCATAAATACCTTTAAGTAAATAGCTATTTTCATTGTATGGATTCCGTTGGGCTAATCTGGATGGGTCGAAAAGTGCGACTTTGGGCATGTGATGATGCCACATTGTGCCACGTGATACCACATTGTGTCACGTGATACCACATTGTGTGAAGAGCACTTGCTTGTCTATATAGTTGGCCTTAAGCCAGTTTCATGGTCTCTTGATCCCCATCAAGTGCCATGATTGCCTCCTACATTTGCTGCGATTTTACTGATCAATGTAAGCACTCATTTTAAAGCTGTTAAGAATGAATTTTAATCTCATTAATAATTACAATTTGCATATTTTATCTTTTTCTTTCCTTCTGTCTGTCTTCTAGCGTTTTCCACGTGCTCATTCTTAATGTAATTATTGTGGGAGCTGGTGTGATCATGGCCTGCTTCTACCCAAACATAGGCGGGATCATAAGGTACCTCATTGCCTTTGTATGCTGGTCTTTATCTTCATGCTTTTTTTGTGTTGCTGCTGCTGTTGTCATTGTTTAAATTATTTGAAGTTCTGTCTTTTAAATTGGTAGTGTTCAAATGTAGTTCCCTGGTATCAACTGGGTTGCTCATTAAATTCCATTTCTGTTTATTCTGGTGGAGAACTGACTCTGGAAAGCTCCTTATCCCTTAGCCTCAGACCCGTCTATCTCTCCTTCTCCCTCTCTCTTTCTCTCTCTCTCTCTACTTCCTGTCCCTCTGCCTCTCTCCGTACCCCATCCTTTCCTCCCTCTTTCTCTGTCTGTCTGTCTGTCTGTCTGTATCTATCTATCTATGTATCTATCTATCTATCTATCTATCTATCTATCTATCTATCTATCTATCTATCTGAACCTCCATTGTGTTTAGAAGGTCCATTTTATGTCAAGGCTATCTCCTATCTTCTTTAATGCATTTCCATTTAAAAACATATTTTAATGTCGATTGCAGTAAGAATGTAAGAGTTTAGGTCTTGGTTGGTTCTCCCATTAATGTCCTTCCCCTTAAAAAGCTATGGCAAGTTGAGAAGAGTGGGCATGAAGTTGTGACCTTGGAATCTCATGGGCACTGAGAATGACTTGATATCTCTTCTTTAAAATAGCAGGGCTGAATCACCCTTACCTAAAAAAAAGAGAAACTGGAAAGGAGATTAGTATTGGATTATTAGATTAGTATTGAATAGAGAGAAGTTCCTACTAAGCTGTTTCTCCAGAAACTGGGAAAGCGAGGAGAAAGTGCCTGTGTGTCTGTCACAGCGTCACATTGAGGTTTTCTTCTTATCTTTGATAACTACGCCAAATGCCATAGTAGCATTCATCTGTTCTTAGCATTAAGCAGATGCTAGCATCTCTCACAACGTCAGAATATATAATTAGTTTATTAAGATCAAAGATAGCAACCCCAGCTCCAGATGTTTCTGAGCAAGTGGCCACTGTCATTGAGACTCAGAGAACTGAGAAAGGTGAAGGGTGAATAAAAACTCTGGGAAGCAGATGCTATGAAGATGAACAAAAAAATAGTTGGTTTTTTTTTTTTTTTTTTTTGTCTTTTTGAGACAGGGTCTCACTATGCAGTTCAGGCTGGCCTTAAGCTCATTTTGTAGCTCAGGCTGGTCTTGAACTTACAACAATCCTCCTGCCTCAGCCTCCTGAGTGCTGGGATTACAGGCATGCGCCACCATGCCCAGCTGAAAAATAGTATTTTAAATTAACAAATATATAAATTTTAAACCCAAATGTCAGCAACAAATGACCAAAAGTAATGTTGCAGTGTGTGTAAGTCTGCGAATGATTTAAATTGTACTAGATTTGCCTTTATTATAAACTTGAAAATGTGAGATGAATATTAACCCTGAAAATTTTTATCTTACAGATACTCAGGAGCAGCATGTGGTCTGGCCTTTGTGTTCATATATCCATCTCTCATCTACATAATTTCCCTCCACCAGGAAGAACGTCTCACGTGGCCTAAATTAATCTTGCATGTTTTCATCATCATTTTGGGCCTGGCCAACTTAATTGCTCAGTTTTTTATGTGAAAACTTTTCTCAAGATCCTTCATGGCATTTTGAGCCTTGAAAATACTGCTACATAAACTGAGTTGTAAATCCTGATGTTGCCGTAATGCTAAATGTTTTCTAAGCTCTTTTTTTTTTTTTTTTCCCAGAACCAGGGATTGAACTCAGGCCCTTGCACTTGCCAGGGAAGTGCTTATTCCACTGAGCCATCTCCCCAGGCCTTCTAAGCTCATCTGAAAGCAGAGGAAATAATTGGCTACTGATAAGTACCTTTTTATTACGGTGGACAGAAGGACAACAAGAATAATCTCAGTCGCTGTCTTTCGTACAGTCACTCCCTTCTTTGTTCCCGTTTGTCTTCTCTAGGCAGAAATGTGGGAAAAATCATAATGGGCTTTGCTTTTAGAAACAGGGTAGATGGATTGATTTTGGTTACAATAAGGATTCTCACTGAGATATAGCTCAGTGGCACAGCACCTGCCTAGCAAGAGCAAGATCCTGAGTTCAATCTCTGGTACCAAAAAAAAGAAGATTCTCAGGGTGTCATGCAGCTTTTTGCTGGATTAGATTTCTGTTTTGTTTCATGTACTTCTGTGTTTTTACTTGCCTACAGTTTGTCTAAATCTTTACTGTTGGGACAGTAAACCAGATACCTCACTTTTAGTTTCCAAGGCATCAGTGTTAATAGAATGAGTTCTTAACAGGTCTTTAATCTGTTTGAAGTACAAAATTTAAAAACAAAGTGGGCTTTGTGACCAGAAATGTATGCAGAATAAACAAAGTAGGAGAGTTGGTTGCTGGCTGACTCTTCTTTTACTTCTAGTCTGTTTCTGCTAACTTAAGTTAAAATTCTAGTTCCCCACCCAGACTTTGCTTAGGAACAAGAATGACTGTCCCCATAGAGGCTAGGAGACAGACGCCTTTGCTTCTGAATCCTTGGAACAGCGCAGGCTGTCACAAGAGGGAGAGCGGAGGAGGCACGGGCACAGAGGGCCAGTTAAGGTCCTGGTGGAACAAAAGGAGTACAGAAGGGGCTGAGCTGCTGTGTGTCAGTTCCCCTGGCGTGAGAGTGGCCCACTTGTCAGAGGGAAGATTCATTCGGTTTGTGTGTAGTCTCTGTAGATCATCTTTGCTTCTGTACTAAGAGCAGGTCAGTCTCCTCCAGAAAGACTTAGATGGGCTAGGGGAGGTGAGTGAAAAAGAACCTGAAGTCTTGGAATTAGACTCTGCTACCCTTTCTCCTGAACTCAAAGCTAAGTCAGAACCCAAATACGTGTGACACAACCTCTGCTTTCCACATAGGGCTACCCGCTACCAACATGCAAAGTTCTCTAATTTGGGGGCAAAGTTAAAACGTGTTATGTTGGTACAGATTCCATATTCTAGGACAATGGGTAGATTTGAATAATTTCCTTTCTTTGAAAAAGATGAGTAAAATGGTTTCTATATATCTAAATAGATTTAAATTTGGGTGTACTGCCTTTCAGTTTTATTGTTGGCTTTTGTTGCTGTTGCTGTT
>PVKA01013828.1:0-54020 GCA_004027165.1 Ctenomys sociabilis | reverse complement strand
AAAAAAAAAAAAAAAAAAAAAAAAAAAAAAAAAAAAAAAAAAAAAAAAAAAAAAAAAAAAAAAGAAGATCATACACCATACTTCCGTGACCAGGTAGGATTCATCCCAGGGATGCAAGGATGGTTCAATATTCGAAATCTATAAATGTAATACACTATAGTAATAGACTGAAATCTAAAAGCACATGATCATCTCAATTGAGGCAGAGAAAGCTTTTCACAAAGTCCAACACTCATTCATGTCCAAGGTCCGACAGAAAATTGGAATAGATGGGCTCTATCTTAACTTGATGAAAGCCAGCTATGACAACCCAAAAGCTCATATCACCTAAATGGGGAAAAACTGAAATCTTTTAGTCTTAAATCAGGTACAAGACAAGGATGTCCTCTATCATCCCTCCTATTCAATATAGTCTTGGAATATTAGCAACAACCATTAGAAAAGAGGGAGGAAGCCGGGCGTGGTGGCACATGCCTGCAATCCCAGCACTTGGGAGGCTGAGGCAGGAGGATTGTTGTGAGTTCGAGACCAGCCTGAGCTACAAAGTGAGCTTAAGGCCAGCCTGAACTGCACAGTGAGACCCTGTCTCAAAAAGAGAAAAAGAAAGGAGGGAGAAATAAAGGGAATAAGAACAGGTAAAGAAGAAGTTAAATTTTCACTACTTGCAGATGCCATGATACTTTACTTGGACAACCCCAAAAATTCCACCAAGAAACTACAAGAACTGACACAGAAATTCAGTAGCATAGCAGGATACAAAATCAATATTCAAAAGTCAATAGCTTTCCTCTACACAGATAACAAGAACACTGAAAGGGAATCAATACAAACAATACCTTTTAAAATAGCACCGCGGAAAATGAAATACCTTGGGATTCACTTAACCAAAGAAGTCAAAGATCTTTTCACAGAAAATTACAACACCCTAAGAAAAGAGATTAGAGAGGATCTCAGAAAATGGAATGATATTCCGTGCTCCTGGATAGGAAGAACCAACATCGTGAAGATAGCCATACTCCCAAAATTGCTGTACAGATTTAATGCAATCCCTATCAAACTGCCACCAACATACCTCCCAGACATAGAGAAATCATTCCTAAAATTTGTTTGGAACCACAAATGACCTAGAATAGCAAGAGGCATCACAATTCCTGAATGAAATTATTCTACGAAGCCACTGTGATAAAATCAACATAGTATTGGCAATAAAATAGACCTGAAGATCAATGGAATACATTAAAAGGTGTAGAAGCATCTACAATCACACCTAGCCATCTGATCTTCGACAAAGGGACTGATCATACATACTGGAAGAAAGTTAGCCTTTAACACATGATGGTGGAAAACCTGGCTTTCTACATGCCAAAAACTAAAACATGACCCAGCTCTATCACCATGCACTAAGTTAAAGTCAAAATGTATTAAAGATCTAAACATTAAAACACAAACACTAAATCCTTTGGAAGAGAAATTATGAAGACCTCTTGGTAGGTAAAGAGTTCATGAACAAACATTCATTCGCACGGGAAGCACTTGAAAGAATCAACAACTGGGATCAACTCTTCTTGAGGAGCTTCTGCACATCAAAAGAAATTGTCAACAGAGTGAAAAGACAGCTCAAAATTTTGAAAAAAATCCTAACTAATAAGCAATCAGACAAAGGTCTGCTGTCTAGAGTATATAAAGAACTAAGATATAACACAGCCCTCAAATTTAAAGACCCAATTCAGAAATGGCATCTGAGATGAATACACACTTCTCAGAGAACGAAATTAACGAACCTAATAAATATATGACAAAATGCTCCACATTGCTAGTCATCAGTGAAATGCAAATAAAAACAACACTGAGATACCATCTCACTCCAGAAAGAATGGCGATCATAAGGAAATCAACCAACAACACATGTTGGCGAGGTTGTGGGGAAATGGGAACACTTCTCCACTGCAGGTGGGAATGTAGACTGGTACAACTATTGTGGAGGTCCGGGTGGAGACTCCTCAAACAAGTAGGACTAGAAATCCCATTCAAACCGGCTATCAACCTCCTGGGAATTTTCCCAGAGGACCTGAAAACATTGTATCATAGTGATATATGTGTACCTATGTTTATAGCAGCACAATATGTGATAGCAAAATCTTGGAAACAACCAAGATTCCCATCACATGAGGAATGGTTGAAAAAGATGTGGTATTTCTAAATAATGGAGTATTACTCAGCTATTAAGAATGATAAGCTTGAAGCATTTATATTGAAGTGGATGCCACTTGAAAATATACTCATAAGTGAAATAAACCTGACACATATGTGTAAATATCATATAGTCTTCCTAGTATGAGATGTGAAAAGAAGAAATACAAATAGAGATGTACAAAAACAACTAAAAATAATTGAGTCAGATAAGGCAAAGTGAAAGGCATGTGCTGCAGGGTACTAAGGAGCTTTTCTTCTGGATGGTTAACAACCAGATCAAAATTTGAGAAATAGAAAAGCCACAAGGCCAGCCAACATTTTGGCCTTTCACAGTCAGCAAAAACTCAGGACATAGGAGAACCTGTACTGCAACATCATGAAACTCAGTTGAGCTCCAAATTTTCTGAAAAAGGAGGAAAGAGATCAAAGTTCTAGGGAGAGTCACATGGAGAGAAAACTTTCTCTCAGGCTCTCACAGAGAGCAAACTGGTCAAGCATTGGCAATGACTCATTCACATGGATGACACATACAAAGGATCTACAGAATAAAGTACAGGACTACAAGATAAACCGTGAGGGGACTTCACTGACCTCATAAGGAACATAAAGTACATGTGTTGGTATATAGGTCTTGCTCTATCTAGGTCTTAACCATCCAGCAGAAAAGTATAAAAATGAGGTATACACTGCGGGGCCATAATAATAAGTTGAGCTGTAAATGGCTACGGTCAACAACTTCTTCAGATAACTCACTATTGTTGTGGAATGCTGGAATGAGTTGGATTGTGTCACTGAGTTCAGGCACCTAAGTTAGTTGAATGACAATGGGGTACCCATCTTTGACAGGTGTAGTCAAAGCAAGGGGTATAGAAAGGAAGAATCATGTTGTGTGTGTATAGACAGTACAGTTGGGATAGATAACGCCATGCTTCTACATAATCCTATGAGAGGCAAGATTTGCACTAATGGTGGTTGGACAGGATATTATGTCAGCTTTTAGTACTATGGACAACCACTAGGAAAATAAGGTAGAAAGTATCAATTATTCAATCTTTGATGTAATTCAGGTATAAAAAATAAGAAAAGTGAACAACTACACTCTCTTAATTTACTGATAAGAGACATATGCTATAATAATGTCTGTAAGTATAATATCATGTATGCACCTTCTATGACACCAAAACATTATGAAAACAGTTTGCAATGTATTAATTTATCAAATCCATCTTGTCAATGTATCTTAAAACTGTCTCATTGATATTTGTACTTCAATAAAATAAAAAATAAAATAACATAAAAAAGATGCAAAAGCCACTATAAACACACTCAGCCACCTTATCTTTGACAAAAGAGGTCAGATATGCTTACTGGAAGAAAGAGTATCTCTTTTACAAGTTATGCTGGAAAAGGGGCTCTCTAAATGCTAGAAACTAAAACTTGATGCGGGTCTATCACCATGCACTAAGCTAATGTCAAAATAGATTAAGATCTAGGCATTAAAAGAGAAACACTAAATCTTCTGGAAGACAAAATTGGAGGAACTCTTAATGACATAGGGTCAGGCAAAGAGTCCATGAACAAAAATCAAATCGCATGGATAATACTTGAAAAAATTATGCCACTTGAGCATATACTAGTAAGTATATAGGACCTCCTCTTATTGAGAACTTTTGCATGTCAAAAGAAATTATCAACAAAATGAAAAGGCAACCAACAAATTGAGAAAAAATCTTATTTAATAAGAACTCAGACAAAGCTCTGCTCTCTAGAATTTATAAAGAACTAAAAAACATTTGGGCCCCAAAATTTAAAGACCCAATCCAGAAATAGGCATCAGAGATTAACACACATTTCTCATTGGATGAAATCATAGGAGCTAATGAATATATGAAAAAAATGCTTCATATCACTAGCCATCCATGAAATGCAAATTAAAACAACACTGGGATAACATCTCACTCCAGAGAGAATGACTATCCTAAAGAAATCAACCAACAACAAATGTTGGAGAAGCTCCAGGGGAAAAAGACATCCTTCTCCACTGCTGGTGGGAATGTAGACTGGTGCAACCCTTATGGAAATCAGTATGGAGACTCCTTAAAAAATTAGGACTGGAAATACCATTCAAGCCAGCTATCCCCCTATCGGCAATTTTCCCAGAAGAACTGAAAACATATTGCAGTGGTATATATGCATCTATCTTTTTAGCAGCACAATTTGTGATAGTCAAATCTTGGAAACAATCAAAATGCCCATCAACTGACGAATGGATGAAAAAGATGTGGTATCTTTATACAATAGAATGTTACTAAGCTATAAAGAATGATAAATTCTAAGCCTTTATATTCAAGTGAATGCCACTTGAATATATACTCATAAGTGAAATAAATCAGACCCACATGTGTAAATATCATATAGTCTCCCTACTGTAAAAACTCAAAAGAAGAAATAAAAATAGAAAGGGATAACAAAATTAAAAGAAAAGCGAGAACTTAAGGATTAAACAAGAATGAGAGGCAAAGAGAAAAGCTAGGAAACATGACAGGGGCAAACCATACATTTATATGCACAAGATGGTTAGGGAAATGATCCTGAGACTCTTCAGCAGGTTTTTGAAACTAGAAGTTACTTGCTAGGATTCTCACCAAACTAAGTATATGTGCTAATTCCTGTGAACTAGCAACTTCATGGAAGATATCAATGTGTACGAGTAGGGTCATGTTTGGAATGCCTGTCACTCTGGTCTTCTAAATATGTACTGCTTGTCATGTCATATCAATTACTGCCACACTGTCTCTCAAGTAATTGTTTGTTTAAAAAAATGGTAATAAATTAAAACAAGACACAAGAAAAATGTCACAGGACTGTCCTGTTACAACGCTGTATATGGTTAGATTTCTAAATTTCTGTGTAAAGTATATAATTGTTTATTTCTATTTTTTAATTTTCTTTTCTTTTCTCTTCATATTCTGTAGGGATTTAAAGTTTAACATCAATACTTGTTGGAAAATACCTTTTCCATGTTATGTCTAAGATATTTAACATTCAGACAGATAGTGGGGTAAAGCTCCATTGCCTATGTTAAGGGTAACATCATTAAGATTCTCTTCTAGAAGGTTAACAACTTAAGTTTTCTGACCAAAAAATTAGAGAAATTAAGGGCTACAAGGACAACCAACATTTTGGCCCTAGCCCTTCAAAGTCAGTGAGAACTCAGGACATAAGAGAACCTGTATTGTAACATCCTGTAACTGAGTTGTGTCCCAAATTTTCTGATCAAGGAGATTATGGGGCCACAGAGGAAAGTTATCAATTATGTATAATGTGCCTAAGGACAGTCACATGGAGAGAAAACATTCTCTCGGGCTTTCACAGAGAGCAAATTGGTCAAGCAATGGCCTTGATTCATCTACATGGCTGATACTGACAAAGGATCTACAAACTGCAGTACAGGGTTTCAGGGTAAACCCTTAGGGAATTTGACTAACCTTGTCAGATATAGAAGTTACATTTCTTGTTATAAAGGTCTTGCTTTATCTTTGTCTTAATTATCCAGCAAAAAAAGTATAAAAACGAGGTTTAAATGTAAAACCATATTAATATGCTGAGCTGTAAAAGGCTTAAGTCAACAGCTTGTGACATGGCCAGTTCCGCAGATAACTACTACTATGGACTACTGGACTAGATTGGATTATTTTGCTGAATCACATGCCTACAATATTTAAATGGCAATATAATACCCTTCTCTGACAAAAGTAAACAAAAAAGGGGAATATAAATGTAGGACCATTTTGTATCTGTCTACAAAAAAATAGGATACACAGCTACTTTCTCTCAATTCAATGAGAACAAAGATTTGTACTAATACTGTTTGGACAAGATATCATGTCTGCATCTTGTACTATGAATAACTATTATGAATACAACAATATGCATTGTATTAATTATTGTAAGTATCCTACTAACCCGTTTTGAAATTGTCTGATGCTGCTTGTTTCTCAATAAAATGAATAAAAAAATGAAAAAAATCATAAAAAGAAATAGGATTTCAGCTCATAAATGGACATGAAAAAAGCAACATGCTAATAAAAAGCTGAAGTGTGGCAGACATTACTGTCATAATGAACACTAAAGTCTTTAAATTTCACAGATGGCTCCTTCTAGAAACACGGTGTACATCTGGGCTACTCTGGCTCCAGTTTACTTCAATATGAGACTTCAAATGGTAGTACTACCATTATATCATTAAAAGAAAATGTCATGGAGAATGTTCCATTTATAGTAGGCCTTGAAGAAGGAGAAGTATTTGTACCTGGTGCAATCTGCTTACTAGTAAAGGTTGCTTAAAGTCACAGGGATAGCCATCATCACCATGCACACTGTCTCTCGATGAATTTTTTTTTCCAGTTCAAGAATATGAATAATTTTCTTCCTTTGACAGTGAACAGAAGAAAAAAAGTATTGGAAAGTTTTGTGACTAATAGTTGGCATTATTTAATAGGTAGTTAAAAACCTTTGATGACTATTGTATGTTTCACAGACAGTTGAGCATATTGTATCATCTAACAACTGATACACAGAGATGACAGGAGAGAATCAAAGAAGAATGAAAGCCTCTTGATTTCAGAGAAGCAGGGAAGGCTGAAATGTTCCATGGTGAGACAGGATCTGATACTCCTCTGCCCAATGGCACTTTGAGCCCTGGTAAACAAAAATAAGTCAGGGGCATTTCCAATGAGAACTCCTTTGGAGTTTTCTTGTCCAAATCTATGCATCATACAAAAATCTTAGACAAAAAAGCTCTTGGAGGGGCAGGGGAGACGGCTCAGTGGAATAAGTGCTTCCCTGACAAGCACAAGCACCTGAGTTCAAGCCCCAGTTCTGCCAAAAAAATAAAATAAAATAAAAAGATTTCACTCATCCACATAGATGACACAGACAAAGGAACTTCAGAATAATGTACAGGACTACAAGATAAACCCTGAGAAGACTTCAATGACCACATAGGAAATATAAAGTTCATGTGTTGGTATATAAGTTTTGATCTACCTAGGTCTTAACCATCCAGCAGAAAAGTTTAAAAGTATAAAAATGAAGTATACATCGTGAGCCCATAATATTAAGCTGAGCTGTAAATGGATATGGTCGACAATTTCTTTGAATAACTCCCTATGGTTGCAGAATGCTGGACTGTGTTGGATTGTGGTGTAGAGTTCAAGCACCTAAGTTAGTTGAATGTCAATGGAGTGCCCACTTTTGACAGGTGTAGACAAAGGAAGTGTTGTAGAAAGAAAAAACCATGATGTGTGTGTATAGACAGTACAGTTGGGATAGATAACGCTGTGCTTCTACATAATTCTATGATAGGCAAGATCTGCACTAATGGTGGTTGGACAGGATATTATGTCGGCTTTTAATGCTATGGTCATCCACTAGGTAAATAATTATTGAATTTTTTATATAATTCAGCTATAAAAAAAACCTGTAAATATAATATCATGTATGCACCTTGTACAATACCAAAACGTTATGAAAACAGTTTGCAATGTATTAATTCATCAACTCTGTATGGTTAAAGTGTTTTGAAACTGTCTGATTGACATTTGTATTTTAATAAAATAAAAATAAATGGAGAAAAAATAAATAAATAAATAAATAAATAAATAAATTCTTATACTAGAGAAGTGGGTACAAAAATGCTGAAATTTATAATGTGTGATTCTACTTCATAAGAATAAAGAAAATAGAGCAAAATATGTTTATAACTTTTTCATCTCTGAAATTTTCTATGGCATTTTCAGGAAAAAGGTATCTTCAAATCTCATTACTGAAAGAAACTATAAGAACTGAAGCGCAAACAAAAGTAATTCCTGGACATCATTGTCTGAGAGCAAATGATTTTATACCAACTTGGAGAAGGCTGCCTTTTTTAATTTTTAAAGATAATATAAAATACTAAAATCTAGAAAACAGTATAGAATTTCACCAAACAAAACAACAGGAATTTGATAATGATTACTGTATTGCATAAGGTTATCTTCAAAGTAATTGTTCAAACTGCCACATGTAAGCACGCAAAATTGGTTTTTAAAAAAGTTATAAAGAATTAAAAAGAACAAGAAAAAAATTTAAACGTCAACTGCTCCTTGTTGTGCACCATCAGAAAT
Organism: Ctenomys sociabilis; assembly: GCA_004027165.1. Taxonomy (NCBI): domain Eukaryota; kingdom Metazoa; phylum Chordata; class Mammalia; order Rodentia; family Ctenomyidae; genus Ctenomys; species Ctenomys sociabilis. The sequence continues at coordinate 45,660 of PVKA01013828.1, read as the reverse complement.
CAGTAGTACAGCATTCCAATATATCGTGCGTGCATGCATAAAAATATCTCTTTCCCCTCCCTCCCTCCCTCCATCTCTCCTTCCCTCTCCTGTCTTTTTTGTTATCCCAGTTTGGCCTTCCCTTTGAATAGATTATTTCCCTTTAGCAGTATCGTTCAGATTTTATTTATTCTTTCAGATTTTTACACTAGCGACAAAATAGTGTTTACCCATGTGGTTCTCATTTATTTCATTAAGGAGTATGGTCTCTAGTTGCATCCATTTACCTATAAAAGCCTGAAATGTATATTTTTATATAGTTCCATAATACCCCATTGTGTAAAAACAGCACATCTCCTTTCTTCATTCCTGTTGGTGGGAATTTGGGTTGTTTCCAAGATATAGCTATGACAAATTGCACTGCTAAAATCATGGGTGTGCATACATTGCTGTGGTTTTTAGTTCATTTGGAAAAATACCCAGGAGAGACATACCTGGCTTGAATGGGACCTCCATTCCTAACAATTTGGAGAATCTCCACACTGATTTCCACAGTTATCTACTCCCAGCCAGCAGTGAAGAAGGTTCCTTTTTCCCTCCAGCCCCTCCAGCATTTGTTGTTGGTTAACTATTCTTTCTGAGATAAGACGGAAGGAATCTCAGTATTTTTTTGTTTGCATTTTCAGAATGACCAGCGATGTTGAATATTTTTTCATGTATTTATCTGCATTAGTGTTTCTTCATCTGAGAAGTGTATATTCACCTCAGATGCCCATTTTTGGGTTGTGTATTTGAATTTGAGGCACCTGGTCTTTTTTAATTAATTATATGTCCTAGATAAAAGTCCTTTGTCAGAGGGACAGTTAGCTATACTTTTTTCCCAATTCATTGGTTTTCTTTTTATGACTTCTTTTGAGGTGCACAAACTTTTTGAAAAGGTGAGATCCCAGTTACTGATTCCTTGGAGTATTTCCGGTGGAGTTTGATTTCTGTTCATGAACTCTGCCCACCTCTTTGTCTTTAAGACTTCTACCTACTTTTTCCTCCAGTAGATTTAGTGTGTCTATTTTAATGTTTAAATCTTTGATCTATTTTGACTGTAGTTTAGCTCATGGTAATAGGCATGAGTCTAAAGGTACTGTCTTTCTTTCAGTGAACACATTTGGCCCCTTTGTAAAAGATAAGGCAGCTGAGTGTGTCTGTAGTTGTGTGTGAATCTTCTAATCTGCTCTGCTGATCCTCAGGCCTGTTTTTTGTTTTTGTTTTGGTTTTTTAATTCAGTTCCATGACGATTTTATCACAATAGCTTTGTACTATAATTTCATGTCAGGGATTGTGATGCCTCCTGATATTGCTTTGTGGCTTGGGATTGCTTTTGCTATTCTAGGTGACTTCTGGTTCCAGACAAATTTTAGAGGTGTTTTCTCAGGCTCTGTGAGACATAATAATGATATTTTATTTGATATTGTGCTGAATCTGGATAACAATTTCAGTAATATGGCCATTTTGACAATGTTGGTCCTTCTTATCCAAGAGCAAGTAACATCTTTCCATTTTGTGAAATTCTCTGGGATCTCTTTCCTCAGAGAACTATAGCAAGTTTTTTACTTTCTTTGTGATATTGATTCGTAAGTATTTCATTTTGGGGGATGTTATTCCAAAAGACATGATTTCCATAATTTCTCTCTTGGTGTTTTCATGTTTGTGTACAGAAAAGCTATTGATGTTTGAGTATTGACTTTGCATCCTGCTATGCTACTGCATTTGATTATTAAATCTACAATGCTCTAGCTTGAGTTTTTGCAGTCTTCTCTATAGAGAGTATCATGTCATCTGCAAATAATGATAATTTCACTTCTTCCTTTCCAATCATTATTCATGTTATTTTTCTCACTTGTCTAATTGTTCTGGCTAATATTTCCAGGGCTATATTGAATAGGGATGGTTACAGTGAACATGCTTGTCTTGTTTCTGATTTTAAATTGAAGGCTTTCAGTTTTTGTCTATTTAGTATGATTTTGGCTCTTGGTTTATCATAGATGACTTCTATCATGTTGAGGTAAATACCATGTATTTCTGATTTCTGTAGGATTTTTATCATGAATGATTTGTTTTTGTTTTGTATTTTAGGGAAAGGTCTATAGGGTGTTCAGGGTCTTACTACTAGATGGGACTCAGTGATTCTCCCATTTACAACCACCCAACTGGGATTACAGGTGTGCCACACCACGCCCAGTCTCAATTGCTGTCTCAGTGTGCCCCAGGGGCAGGGCCGGCACTACAGGCCTGGGGATTGAACTCCCAGCCCTCGCACCTGCTTGCAGGTGCTTTAATCCACTGAGCTAGTTGGCCGACCCTCACAAATGATTTTTGTATTTTGTTCAAGGCTATTTTCTTGCATCTATTGAAATGATGATGCAATTTGGATGTGTCTTTGTCTCTGCTGATGTAGTGTACTACATTTATGGCTTTGCATATGTTGAACTGTTCCTGCATTCCTGAGATGAAACCCTCTTGGTCCTGATGCATAATCTTCTTGATGATTTGCTGTACTCTGCTAATCTGTATTTTATTGATGATTTTTGCATCTATCTTCATTGGAGAGATTAGCCTGGAGTTCTCCATTTTGGTGGGGTGTCTTTCTGGAATTTTGGTATCAGAATAATACTTGCCTCCAGGAATGAGTTAGGGAGATTTGCTTTCCTTTCAGTTTTGTTGAACAGTTTGAGAAGAGTTTCATTAAATCTTCTGTAAATTTCCTATAGAATTCAGCTGTGAATCCATCAGGACCTGGGCTTTTTTTCATTGGTTTTGATTACATTTTCAAATTCATTCATTCATATTGGGATATTCACGATTGCCACATCTTCTTGATTCAGCTTTGTTAGTTTATATGTAGCTAGGAATCAGTCTATTTCTTCTTTGCTTTCCATTATGTGAGGATAAATATCTTGGAAGTATTGATTATCTTCTGAATTTCTATAGGGTCTGTAGTGGTTTACTGTTTTCATTCTTTATGTATGAATTTGAATTTTTTTCTTTCCTTTTTTAATAAAATTGGCTAAGGATTTATCAATTTCATCTATTCTTTCAAAGAACCAGCTATTTGATTCATTAATTCTTTGTATTGTTTTCCTTGTCTCCATTGCATTAATTTCTACTCTGATCTTTATAATTTCCTGCCTTCTTTGGCATGTACTTTATTTTTTCATTGTTTTTTTTTTTTGTTTGTTTGTTTGTTTGTTTTGGCAGAACCTGGGATTGAACTCAGAACCTTGTGCTTGCCAGGGAAGCACTTATTCCACTGAGCCATCTCCCCTGCCTTCCTTGAGCTTTGACCTTGACTTGCTCTTCTTTTTCTTGGAGGCTGAGTTATAGTATAAGATTGTTTATTTGGGTTTGTTCTGTTTTCCTGATGTGAGAGTTCACAGCTATAAATTTCCCTGTTAAGACAGCTTTTCCTGTATCCCATTGGTTCTGCTAAGTTGTATCAGCATTTTTGTTTGAGTGTAAACATTGTTTAATTTCTTCTTTAATTTCACCTGTGGCATGCGGTTCAGGAGGGTGTTATTTAATTTCTATGTGTTTGTCAATTTCCAGATTCATTGCATTATGGTCAGACAATATACATGGTATAGGGGCTGGGGAGATAGCTTAGTAGAATAAGCACTTCCCTGGCAAGTGCAAGGGTCTGAGTTCAATCCCCAGTTCCTCCAAAAAAATAAATAAAATAAAAAATATGCATGGAATAATTTCAGTTTCTTTGCATTTACTTAGACATCTCTTATGTGCTAGTACACGTCTTATTTTGGAGGCTGTCCCATGGGCAGCTAAGAAGCATGTGCATATAAGCATTATGCTGTTGCATGGAACACTCTGTGAAGTCTACTAAGTCCATTTCTTCACAAGTTTAATTTTGTTCTATTATTTCTTTGCTGATTTTCTGCCTAGTTGATCTATCTCTTTGTGACTGTGGGGTGTTAAATTTCCTTGTTATAATTGTGTTGTTACTCATTTGATTTTTTATGTTTGTTAAAATTTGTCTTGTGTAGTTGGGTGATCCTACATTGGATGCATATATATTTATCATTGTTATCTCTTCCTCTTGCAGTTTTCCCCTAACAAGTGTGGAGTGACCTCCTTAATCTCTTTCAGTCATTCTTGGTTTGAAGTTGACATTGTTATCAACCACAGTAGCCACCCTGCTTTTTTCTGGGTTCCTGTCACATGGAGTATTGTTTCACATCCTTTGACTTTCAGCCCATGAATTTCCCTTTGAGTTAAATGTGTTTCTTGTATGCAGCATACTGTTGGATTTTCTTTCTTCATGCACTCTGCCAGTCTGCTTCTTTTGATTGGTGATTGATGCTGTTTACAGTGATGATTACAACTGATAAGGTTTAGCTTATCCTTGTCATGTCGTTTTCCTTCTGTAGGTCCTTTATCTTTCCCCTCTATTCAATTGCTTGCTCTACTTGGTGGTTTCTTTCTGTCTTTTCCTTTTTTGTTGAAGTTCTGGGCATTTCTTTCTCTCTAGAAATCCGTCAGGACTCTTGTAGACTGGACTGATGGCCATGAATTTCTTCAGTTACCCTTTCTTATGGAAGTATCTTATCTCTGCATTAAATTTTATTGGTAGTTTTGCAGGGTAATAAATCTGGGTTGGAAGCTACTTTATTTCAGAAACTGAAATACTTCACTCCAAGCTCTTCTTGAATTGATGGATTATTTAAGAAATCTGCCATGATTCTGACAAGCTCTCATTAAACCTGAGGTGGCTCTTTTCTCCAACAGCTTTTAATATTTTATTCTTTTGCTGGATTTCTGGGATCTTGATCTCACTTTACTGTATGTCAGGTTCTTTCTCCCATGTCTGGAAATTTTCTGCTACTACTTCTGCAAATCGTCTTTATCTGTCATTTTTTCTGACTCATGCTATTTCATTGACATATATCAGTCATATCCTGTTTTTCTTCCCATCATTTGGGAAGCATGAGCTATAAAGCATGAGCTGCTGAATTGTTAGTTCCTGATTCCTTATTTTTTTTAAGAGAGCTTTCCTTTCACATTCACTAGCTGCAATACTGCCTTCAAGGTCTGAAAGTATCTTGAGGTTCATTCAAACATTGTTGCCAGCTTTCTATGGAATTCTTAATATCCTGATATCTGCTTGAGTCTGTTTCATGCATACTGTCTTTCCTGTATTGTTTCTTCAATGTTTCCATTATTTTTCTATATGCCCATATTTTTTTGCCTGTGCCTTCTTTAGATGTGCTGAGCAATTCTTTCATGACTATTGTCATTTCTTTCTCTAAGAAATTATTGCTGATCAGATTTCTTCTATAGCCTGATGCAGTTGTTTCTTTACTTCAGCTGCTATCCTTTCAGAAACATCAGTTGTGTAACTTGAAAGTTCTATGTCCTTTTCTCCTGAACTTGTTCTGGGTGGACTGGAGGCCTGACATTGCTTTCTGCTCCTTCCTTTCGGCATTTTTGAAGCTCCGGATGCTTACCTGACTCAGCAGTGCAGGGGAGGAGTGGGGCATGTGTCAGCGAGGCTCCCTCAGCAGTGGGGAGTTGGGTGGCTCAGCAAGCTCATGCTCTGCAGGGCCTCATGGTTTCTTCCATGGTTTAAGTGGAGGCAAGCCACTGCCCAGAAAGTCTCTGAGAAGGATGGGGGCAGGCCCAAGCTCCACAAGGCCCTTGGGATGGTGGGCAGAGCAGGGAGGACTCACCAAAGCTCCCACAACTAGTGCGAGGGGAGGAGCTGCCAAAGGTCAGCAAAGCCACACACAGGTGGTGGCCCAGGCCATACTCTCTAGGTCCCCATAGCTACAAGCCTGGTTTTGTCTGATTCATTTCAGACATTCTAGCCCTTCCGGGTATCTGATAAACTCTGAAGTTACTATGCAGAGTAAACAGAAAATTGTCCCTGGGTTCTCCCACAAGCCATCATTTGAAATTTAAGTTTTACTTCCACATGAGGTCTATGGAGTGGGGTGAGGGATTTTACTGGTGTCAGGATTCCCCCAAGAGGCTTCCATTTGGGAGCACATTCCCTTGGGATTCATTATATGGAGGACATAAAACTCCACATGCAACAAGATAGATACCTGATTCATAAAACAGGTGAAGGCACTTCTTTCCTGCAGCCCCTGCTCCTCTTCACATTACCCGAGACTGGCGTGAGGGCAGGACACTGCCCTTATTTTACCTGGCTTCCATCATAAGCCTGACTCAGCTGCGGGAGAGTGCTCTGCACACGGAGATTTCCTTTTCCTTTCTATGAACACTTCCCCTTGAAGTGAACGCTTCAGCAACTGCTGTAAACCTCCAGCCCTGACAAAAAGGCTGGAACCGGATGGCCCCACTAGGGCAGCTCCACTCTGCTGGACCTTGGAGACAGGAAAACTTCCAGCAGTGTGAGAATGAGCCAGAAAACCCTCACTGTGAACATTCCCACTGTTACCCCAGACTCACCACACCTGAGCTGTCTGCTGGTGTTTGGAGCTGTTCCTGGTCACGACCAACAGTGGATTTCTACCATGAGCTTCCACCATGTCGCGTCATAAAAAATGGTTGAATAATACTCATCATTCCACTGAAATGAAAAGAAACCTGTGAAAGAGACCCTGGAGACATGCATCCCTGAGGGCTCAAACAAATTCACCAGGATGCTGTTCCCGGCCACAGGGGAGCAAATGCCATGGGTTCAGGGTCTTTGAGGTCCTGAGTCCTGGCTAGGGGAGCCTGCAGGTCCAGGTGCCTTCCAGGAGCTTTTAGGATACCTCGAGGTTTCTCTTAAGGGATAAATGAGATGGAGGACAAGACAGTGAGATATATTCTGTATCCCAAGCAAACATTTTATAATTATGATCCATATGATTCATTTATATTTTATAATTATATTATATTTATATCATAATTATAAGGAAGCCAGATTTCCATAAATAATCTAGATTTCTTTAAAATATAAACTCACACATAATAGAGAAAATGACTGTATGTACACATTGTACACTGTATAATTGTATTAAAAACCATTTGCTTGCTTGCAAATGTGTTTGATATTCTATACATGAGTGATTTAAAGGTGACCACTCGGTTGTGCCCACCAGTGTCACCCACAGCTGCTCACATGCTAACCTATGATGCAAGCATGGAAAACTAGGCTAATTTTTAACAAGCTGGAGTAGCAGCTTCTTCTCTCTGGGGCAAAGGATAACAACCACTCCCTGAAACATTGTTATATCGAGTTTCTCTCCCATCTCATGACCTTGTTCCTTGTTCTACTATTTGGAAAGCCTCCTCACATACCCACAGGCATCTGAATAAATACACGTCCAACTCCACTGAGAGCATGGTAGGATGAATCCTCCAGAGATTTGTGACCTGCTTGGTAATGTTTAGATCTCCAAAGAAAAGTCTGTCTTCTGCATATGCTACACAATACTTTTTCTGAAATGTAAATATACATGTAAATGTATACTAAAAATCATGAGACAATAAATATACTCGTATGAATATTCAAAGGTCAGGATTTGGTGTTTCTATGTGTAAAACTGTCATCCCTCACGTGGAAATTGTGCCACACTTCACAGAAATGGTGAATGCTAGAATACTGCAGTTATCAGTCACACCTAGGTAGAGCAAAACAAGACAAAAGACTAGCAGGGCCACTTTATATCAAAGCATTTAACAGGCCAGAGCAGATACTTGGGGGGCAGGACCAAAAAATAGGGCCATCGAGGGCCCCGTGGCTCCCTGTCACCTACAGTACAACAGACAGAGCATCCTAGCTACTGCACCAATGCTGGCATTTAACTGTTTTATCGCATTCTCTCTGTCTCTGTTTCTGTCTCTGTTTCTTTGTCTCTGTCTCTGTCTGCCTCTGTCTTTCTCTCCCTCCCTCCTTCCCTCTCTGCCTCTTTCTGAGACTTATTAGTACATGTCTTCCACATATAATGGATACATTCACTGTGAAGAATCGGTGTATATACTCAACATGTTTCAATTCTCTTCTTTAAACCTTGTGAAGTTAATTATCAGAGATACCGATTGAAAACCAGACAGACCAAGGAATGTATGAAACATGTCGGACAATTGTACTAAGTCAGTGTACTGTTAGATACATTGCCCATGTGGATTATGAGACCTCTCTTTCTCTGCATTATTTTATTTGACATATTATATATATTGATTTTTTTCATGTAAGAGAAAACATGTAATATTTAAGCTTGTGTGTCTGGGTTGTTTCTCTTAATACTATGATCTAAAGGTACCTTGTTCACTTGAAGACAGGGTCCCCCTGGGTAGTTCAGGTTGGTTGTGAACTCACTATGTAGCCTGGGTTGGCCTCAAACTCTGCGTAATTGTACGGCTTCAGCTTTGCTAGCTCAGGAATTACAGGTGTGCACCATGACACCTGGCTTCAAGGTACATTTTTAAGACCACTTCTTTGTTCTGAAACAGAGGCTTGCACCTCAGAATACCTATTTCAAACCTATATATCTGGTTCATTTTATTTTATTTTTTTATTTATTATTATTTTTCCCCCTGTATTTTAGGGAAAGGTCTACAGGGCGTTCAGGGTCTCACTACTAGATTGGACTCGTAGTGATCTGCTAGTGCACAGCCTCCCAAGAGCTGGGATTACAGGTGTGTGCCACTACACCCAGTCTCAATTGCCATCCGTGCCCCAGAGGCAGAGCTGGCATGGCAGAAGTTCAACCTCTGACCCCTGTACCTGCTTGCAGGCACTTTAATCTGCTGAGCTATTTGGCCAGCCCTCTGATTCATTTTATATCTGACAGCAAATATCTAATTTCTACAAGAACATTTATATCATTTTTTTTTTATTTTAAAGTGATTGCAACATCAACATAAAAATGCTGACTTTGGCTAGAGAGCTAGCTTAGGGTGCTAAGTGCCTGCCTGGCAAATTCAAGGAGCCTCAGTTTGATCCTGGGTACCATATACTGTGCCAGCCTTGGACACGGCTGTGTCAGCCACTAAAACCATGCATAGTGGCACACGCCTATAGTCCCAGCCCTGGGGAGCCTGAGAAAGGAGGACCACTATGAGCCTGAGCTGTGTAGCAAGCCCCTGTACCAAATAAACACATTTTCTTAGAAGGCTGGCTTCTAAAAATAGTAGTTGGGATTCTCTTTTGGCCCATAAAGTATGTAAATATGTGATAATAAATACATTTCCTCTTTATGTGCCTTTTTTAAGATTAAAAAATAAAACTATAGTGGACAGTAAATAAAATGAAATATGCATACAATGCCAAAATTCTCAATGCTACTGTATAATTTACTCACTATCAATTATGCCCATTTGTTTTGCCATTCCTTCCTTCAGGCTCATTCTGAATAGTTTCTGAATGACAGGAAGTCTAATTACAACTAATTCTAATGGACTTGTATAGACACTTATCGAGCAGCATCTTGTTCTCCCAGCCAAATGACCTTGGCCAAGTTGGTTACAAATGCTTACAATTTGCCAAGCCTCACACTAGAATCTTGGATGTGCATTGAACTATATAGGCTGTCGCTTTGCAAGTCTCTAACCACCTACAGGAAACAGATGTGCTGTCCTCCTGTAAAAGCAGATTCATATAATTTAAATATGGAAAACACTTATGCACAAACATTAAAGGATAGGCACAGAGGTAAAGTAGGGCTGTAACTAGGGACAAGAGACAGCAGCAGCCGAGCAGATGCTGATATTCAAGAGCAGCATTCACATTCCAGGGGTGGGACACACAAGTGCTTCAACATGCACTAGCACACAGTACGACCACCAGAATTAAAGTGAGGAAAGGTCACTGTCCCCCAGGGAACAAGGAGAGGTCTGCTGAGGAGGTCACACCCACTGTGTCCCCAGGCTGCCCCGAGTTCTGCTCTTTGATGCTGTCCCTCACCTGTGCCCACCTGTGCGTTCCATGCCACTGCGTAGCAACATGCGTGGAGGAGCATAAGTTACGCTTCATTCCTCTGAATTGTGTAGAGGCTGACTGGTGTAAGAAAAGCTACAAAGTGTTTTCAAGTGTTGTAAACTGCCTGGCACCGCTTTAAAATGCCTTTGAGACCAAGAATGAGGATGGGGAGCCTTCCTTCCCGAAAGCCCAGAAAATAATACATCTGTTATTTTCTTTCAGCCCTAAATATGTGTCCACTAAGTGTTCAAAATAATTAGTTGAGCATGAATTTACTAACTCCAGCTGTGAGACTACTACTGCACACTGTGTACAATGGCAGCCATGACAAGGAGGGTGTCAGGGTTCCTAATATCAGACGTTCAGTGACTCTCTAGTTCATCCTCACCAATATCTGACTGAAAGGAGCGGTTAAAACAGACTTTTTTAATTTTTATTAGTACATGTTTGAAGTTCATAATAATTACCTTCATTGCAGGGAATGGGTGCGTCTACACGACATATCTCACTTCTTTCCTTTCCCCTTCCCTCCAACCCTACTCTTTCAATGTCTTCCAATACACTTATTTAATTTATGGCGTTAATTATCTTATATGCAGATTAACAGCCATGCAAACAAGATAAAAATCTTATAAAACTATTATACAAAATCAAGGTGCACTTTTAGGCACTTTGCCCATTGTGGATTAAAAAAGCCTTTTTGGGAGGCCAGGGAGATAGCTCAGTAGAATAAGAGCTTCCCTGGAAAGCACAAGGGCCTGAGTTTAATCCCAGATTCTTCCAAAAAAAAAAAAAAAAAGCCTTTTATTTCTCATTATCTGTCTTTTGTTGATTTTCCCTATGTTCTTTCAATGGGAGTGAAAGTCAGGCTTTCCATATAGTTGCAAAATCTCGTTTCTTTGTTTTGTTTTTTCTATCATACAGTTTCTTAATCTGGTATGAACTTAGACTTTAGTAAATTTACTCTTCAACATAAATAAAATTCTAAACCCTGACTATGTCATATATCACCAGGTTATAGTGAAGACTTTTTCAATGTATGGAAAAAATATCAATTTTCTATTTTATTTTATTTTTGTGGCTGGCTCAGTCTGCCCTGGGCACGGGGCTGGTGCAGAATGTGGTGCCAGGGACTGAATTGTGGTCCCTGCACTTGCCTGTGCTTGTTCATGCAGAAGTTTTGGACTGCCAAGCTATCTCATTGGCCCCACATTATTGATTTTAAGATTGTCCGCAAATGTACAACGTTTTGTTTTCTGGAAAATCCCACTTTTATACTCATCCAATTTCTGATAAGATATTCTTGTTCAGAAGACTCTAAGATGCCTGACATAAATATGTCACCCTCCTAATTTTGTCCCGCACGTTTCTGAAGGACATGTGCATGTGTGCACGTGAGTATTTCAAACAAAATATTCTGTCGTGTTATGATTGCCTCACACCATCAAGGATCTTCAGTGTATGTGACTTTTGTATTTCAGATATGGTGGAGTCAACAAAATATGATAAACAATGGCTGGACAATGCTGACATTTTGCTTTCTACCAAGTATTTTGTAGCTACTGAAACAATGCTGACGTTAACAGGATCATGTAAAGTGATTTATCACTTTATTATACTTCACAATGCAAAAGGAAAAGGAAATTTCAAAAAGAAAAAAAAATCATCATCCAACTGAAGGAATAAATTTGCATCTACACCATATGTAAAATTTAGCAAATATATCAGTAGATTCAGGAAATACTCAGTGAACTTTTCCTTTCATTTTTTATTAATTTCCATAATACTTCTTAATGTATTTGCTACAGAGTCTCACTAGGGAGCTTGGACTTGTAGTGACTCTTCTGTTTTCAGCCTCCCCAGCTCCAGGACTACACGTGTGCACCTCCATACCCGGTCTTGGCTCAGTGCGCCCAGGTGTGGGGTCAGTGTAGCAGGTGGTGCTGAGGATCAAACCCCAGTCTGTGCACTTGCCTAAGCAGGCACTTAGTCCTCCGAGCTATCTCACCAGCCCTCCTTAACAATTTTATATCCTTCTTTTTGAAAGAAAATCTAAAAAGACTTCCATAATCTTAATTCCTAAAAAAAGCTTAAGGGGGCCAGGGAGATGGCTCAGTAGGATAAACACTTCCCTGGCAAGCGCAAGAGCCTGAATTCAATCCCCAGTCCTGCCAAAACAAAACAAATAAATAAATACATATGAAATAACGGAAGTTTAAAATAAACGTGTTAGCAAAACTTTTGAAGAAAATCTCTGAAATATTATAAGACAGCATTTTCCAAAATTAAAAGTCAATAGATTCTGTTCCCATGAAAAGAAATTCTCTAACACTGTAAGAACATTATTTTCCAAATAAGTGTATGAAATCAGATAATTCAGAAAATCCTACTTTTATACTCATCCAATTTCTGATACGATATTCTTGTTCAGAAGACTCTAAGATGCCTGACATCAATATGTCACCCTCCTAATTTTGTCCCTCACAAACAAGACAAACAGGACTTTGATGAATCTAGACAAGATAAATGCACAGTGTACTCTAAGCAGAAAGTAGATATAAATGGGTAAGAAAGGATTTAAATAAATACAAAAGGATATGCTCTGCCCGATATCAACATGGTATGGTGTGGTCATTTTAAAAGCACAGGTTTAGTATATGAATAGAACAGAAGAGTTGATGATGCCAAAGAGATTCGTGTTAATATTGAAATGTGGGCTATTAAAATATCCATGTAATTATTCATAGCATGCATTTTGGAATCAGAATGTCCAGGTTCAAGTTTCACTCCAATATTAACAGACTGTGTCACCTTGGGCAGATTACTTAACCTTATGTAATCTAAATTTCTACATGTGCAACACATAAATGATAATAGTGTTTACCTATTTATAGTGAAAAATTATTGATTTTTATTTAAATGAGTTTTCTAAATTAGAAGCAGGACCTAATGGCTATAAATATAATAGATGGAAAATGTGTCCACATAGAACTTTATTTATTCACAGCACCACAAAGAACACCAAAAAGAAAAAAAACAGTATGGAGAAATACAGTGAATAGAATATAGAAAAACAAAATTTTCAAGGTACCAAAAAAGCATCAAGGGCCAGCTAAATAGCTCAGTGTATTAAAACGCCTGCGAGCAAGTGCAGGGGTTAGGGGTTCTAACCCCAGGCCTGCCAAGCTGGCCCCGCCCTGGGGGCATGCTGAGACAGCAATTGAGACTGGGCGCAGGGGCGCACCCCTATAATCCCAGCAGTAACAGGAGAATCACGAGTCCGATCCATGCAGTAAGACCCTTTATGTCCTGTAGGCTCTTCCCTAAAATACAAAAAAAAAAAAAAAAAGAAAGAAAGAAAGAAAAAGAAAAAGCTTCAAATACAAATAACCCCGCCTGGATTGCATCACCGGCTCAGCGCACCTGAAGGCGGGGCCGACGCAGTATGTGGAACCAGGAGTCGAACCCTGGTCCCTGCGCTTACTTAAGCAAGCACTTAGTCTGCTGAGAATAGCTCTATTTAAGCTCTACCCCAAAAGTCAAAAGTATACAAAATGACAAAGAGAAGGAACAAAAAGCAGTCTCAGGCCCCGAGTCCACCCAGTACAAATGCAGAAGACACTAGCATAGAGGAAATTGGACATCACACACCTGAAATCTCTGAAATAATAGCATTCAAAGTACAGAAACAACTTCAGAAAGGTATAGAAGAGATCAGATCAGAAATAAGGTCTGAAATAAAAAAACTAGTGATAACTATAATCAAAGAAGTACTAAGTGCTTCAAAAGAATACACTGATAAAAAAATACAGCAGAATATAAAAATGATGGAACCCCTGAATAAGCAATATAGGAAAGAAATAGAATGTATGAAACAGATCCAAAGTGAGATACAGGATATTAAAACCGCAACCACAAGCTGGCAAATTGGTGTGAATGAAAGTGAAAATAGACTCTCTGACCTTAAAGACACCATTTCAGTGAAAAAGTAAGCAAAGATCTCTTAAAAACAACTAGGATGCAGGAAAATATATTCAACACCTGCAAGACGATGAAAAGATGAATATTGTAAGACTAATAGGCATCAATGAGAAGGAAGGAGTCAATACAAGCGAAATAAAAAGAATACAGGCAGAAGTAATAGCAGAAAACTTTCCAAATATGGGGCAACAATCTGACATTCAAGTAACTGAAGCATATAGAACTCCAAATAATATCAACCCAATTAAAGCCACTCCCAGACATATAATAATCAAGATCCCAGAAATTTAGCACAGGAACAATATACTAAAAGCGGCTAAAGAAAAGAAACAGATCACATTTAAAGGAAAACCCATCAAGATAACAGCAGATTTCTCTTCATAAACCATCAAGTCAAGAAGAGTGTGGAGCAAAGTACTTTAAGTCTTGCAAGAAAACAAATTCCAACCCAGACTGAAATACCCTGCAAAACTCTCTTTCAAGTATAATGGAAAAGTAAAATACTTCCATGGCAAAGAACAGCTAAAGAATTTCATGATGGCAAAGCCAAACCTACACAGACTACTAAATGATATTCTAAGGAGGGATCAAAATGATCACAACCCCATGAACAAGAATGGAAAGAACCCACCAAATAGGGCAAACAATTAAACACAGGAGAATAAGAGGTATAAAAACTAACTAAATAAATAAATAGTATATTAGAAGATTAAGCATCTTATTAGTATAACAAATAATCAGGAAAATGTATACCAAATAAAATTGTGCTTCATTTTTAATCTATTAATTGCAGATAAAGAGGTATCTAGGGGCAAGGGAGATAGCTCAGTGGAATAAGTGCTTCCCTGGAAAGCGCAAGGGCCATAGTTCAATCCCCGGTTCTGCCAAAAAAAATAATAATAATAACAATAATAATAAAATACTCAATTTCTTCTTGTCTTTGAAAGGAGCAGTTAATGCTTAGTGCTTTAAAATATTTTTTAGTCTTACTTTTTTATCTTCTTCTGAATTTCTTACTTCATCATCATCATTACTATTATTATTTAGATAAAAAGATATCTATTGAGATAAAATGGAAAAAAATCAAGCATTTTTGCCCTGCTATTAGGAAAAAAAATGAGTTAATCATGACATTTTAGAAAATGAAAGAGAAAATCTTTATAAAATTAAAGTAGAAGACACTTCAGTCAGGAATTCACAAAAAAAAAATCAGGAATTTGCTTTTAAATATTTCAGAGAAAAACAATCATACAATGATGTATGCAAAAATTTGGCTAATATTATTACTTGTCATTAAAACATAAACAATGTAAATATCATAAATATATTTATAACACAGCATATTCATAACGTGGCCTGTGAAGCAGCAACTAAAAAATCATACAGATCTGTATGACCCATAAGGAAAAATCTATAATCCATATTTTTTAAAGAATACGAAAGTTATAGAAAAAACAGCATCAGAAATGATACAAAATTTCACTAAACAAAATAATAGAAATTCAACAATGGCTGCTTTATTATGTGATGCTATCTTCAAAGTAGTTGTTTAGGTTGCCAGATATAAATGTGCCAGATTGATTTCAACTAAATAATAATAGTAATGATGATGATGAAGTAAGAAATTCAAAAGAAGATAAAAAAGTAAGACTAAAAAATATTTTAAAGCACTAAGCATTAACTGCTCCTTTCAAAGACAAGAAGAAATTGGCAGTTCTTGAAATCAGCGCAAATGCCCATCAACTGAGGAATGGATAAAAAAGGTATTTTTACACAATGAGCATTATTCAGCCATAAAAAATTAAATTTGAGGCTTTTGTAGATAAATGGATGCCACTAGAGACTGCACTGATAACTGAAATAGATCAGACTCACCTGTGTAAAGGTTGTATTATCTCACTAGTGCAAGGACCTGAAAGAGTATTGGAAATCCAAAAGATTCAGCAGGTACTGTGAAAGGGAAGGAAATGGCTCAGCGGGAAGGAAAAATGGGTGAGGAAAAGGACGGAAAGATGGAAAGAGATGCATGTGTGTCTACAGTCCATATGCTTAAGGTTAAATACATAGACCAATACAATCATATCTCAGTTTAGATGCATGTATTTATAATACAAATTCATAAGAACTGTCCCCTCAAAACTGAAAAATGTTCATGTTTGTGTTCAACAATAAAACAAAGAAGAAATATGAAAGCAGACTTGAAGTTTTTGGCCAAAATATTTGTGTCTTTTGAAGTTGTTTTCTAAGGCTGGCCAGATAGCTCAGAGAATTAAAGCACCTACTTAAGCAGACGCAGGGACCAGGGTTCGATCCCCAGGGTTTCCTGCCAGCCCTGCCCCCAGGATGTGCTGAGACGGTGATTGAGACTGGGTGTGGTGGCATGTGCCGGTGATCCAAATGCTTGGGAGGCTGAAAACAGGAGGATCACTACAAATCCAACCTGTGTAGTGAGACCCTGTAGGCCCTGTGCTAAAAACATAAAAAGATGAAGTTGTTTTCTAATGATATTCATAAGCACTACTTATGTGAATATGATAGATAATCAAGAGTAGTCATTCCTATTTCACAAGGCCCTTTATATGAATGTTTCTGTTTTCTCACATAAAGGCAGGCCTCACTGATTTCTTTCTTTTTTAAATATTTTTAGTAGTTTATTTATTTATTTACTTATTTATTTATTGGGTAGAGGGACTCACTGTGCAGCTGAGGCTCCTAGTGATCCTTCTGTCTCAGCCTCCCCAGCTCTGGGATTACAAGCTTGCACCACTATACCCAGTTTCAGTGGCTGGCACAGCATGCCTGATATTCCAGGGCCAGCGTGGGGGACTGAACCTAGGTCCTTGTGCTTGCCAGGTAGTTGCTTAGTCTGCTGAGCTATCTCCCCAGGCTGTACTGATTTCTTCAATATTTTGCATCACTGATAAATGTTAGCCAAACTTCAGCACCATACATAACACAAAACAATTTAGTGCTATTCCATTTTTCACTACAAGTCTAATGTGTGGACATAAAATTAAGATTTTGTGGGTTACTCCCTCTTTTTTAAAGCACACAGCTATGATGTTTTGTAAATTCTGTGAAAATCTTGGTACCGTCAAAAGCACGACAAGTTCATAATCCGCTACACTACCTTTTGACAGAGTCAATCTCCTCCTATCATTCCAGATGTCTCTCTCGGAGCATGTGCTACTTATAGGCAGGGCAGCAACTGTGCTAAGCTAAATGGCAAAACAAAAGTAAAACTAGAAAATGTAAAGCAGGGGAATCTAAACCTTCACATTGTTGAGCTACAAAATTAACGATTTGTAGGATTTTCTAACTGGAAATATGCAGATAAATGTATTCTTATCAGCCACACCCAAATCAGCCTGCTGCAAAGCCCTATACCAGGGGCACAAAGTGGATGAATTTGCTGCCAAACTGTGGAAGTGTGATGCACACAGCCCCCAGGACAAACACAATGGAGTCCTTGTGTCCAGGTGAAACCATCTAAGCCTACCTTTACCTCCTTCTTCTATCCACATCTGCTCTTCTGAGCTCAGAACAAAGTCACAGTACTGGCTGTACTTTCTGCATCCTAAGGCATCTTGAGCCCACATCTCCAAACCTTTCCAAACTCCTCCAGTAAACAAAGTCCAAAGGCTTCTAAACTATAAGATTGGGCACAGCCACAGCAACAGCTCCAAGACTATACCTGTTTTCATTATGTATCAGGTTTCCCACTGCAGAGACAAAACAACTGTTTTGTTCACCCACAACTGAAAGAAGGGTTTCACTCAGTTTCTGACTGCACCCTGCTGGCTCTAAGGCAGGCTCCTGGCACAGAGTACAGGGCAGCAAAACTGCCAAAGTTCATGGCAACCAAGAAACAGAGCAGTGGCACATTGGTGTGGAAGGAGTCAGGTCGCCCAACCCAGACCCCAAGTCCATGCCTCCTATGGGCACCTAGGAGTGTGTTCTACCAATCCCCAGGGCCAATTCCCAAGCTGATGAAGTTGAAACTCTACCTTACCTGCCACACTGGTAACGTATCTTTTCTTTGGAAGACCATGACCTGGGAACTTCCCTTGGGAAGCCCTGTCCATGTGAACCAGTGACATTTTTTTTTTCCTGACACTTGAACAACTAAGCTTGTGCTGGATCTAGTAATGCTAACTGTTGGAGCCCAAGAGCACCACAGGGGTAGAGTCAAGACCTACTGTGCAACAGTGCAGGTTGTACTGAGAGTCTTACTCAGGCTCCCGGGAAGCAGATTTCCTTATTCTCCTGACACATAGATACTTCCTTGCAAACGATGAGCCTGCCTTAGATGAAAGGAAAGGCATCACAAAGGAAAGGAAAAATTTAGCAAAATAAGACAAACTCCGCAGGAGCTTTGCACACTGAAATCCAGTCACACCACTTGTTCCTGAAGCGACTCCTATTGCCGAGTTACTCTTTTCTTGCGCTCAAGAGAAACAGCTAATATGAATTTTGTAATCACTCCCTTGCTTTTCTGTAGCTTCATTTCTGTGCACACAACCCTGTGATATATTGCTTAATTTTACATGCTTTAATCTTACATATGTAAATTATTCAGTCATATATTTTGTTATTTTCCTCTTTTGCTTAACATTATATTCTTGAGACCCATATTATGTTTTTTATAGTTCTAGTTTATTATTTTCACTCTTCTACAGTTGTATGCTGAATAACTATATTTCAGTTGCATTATTCATGTAGTTTTGAGACTTGATATTACCTACATTCCCAGGAACACACAGCCTGGTGAATGTGTGATAAATAAGCCTTATAATAGAGGTCCCACATTGCAAAAACTGATCCCTCTAATATTTCTTCATGACACTACCCTGTTTGTCAAAGCAACTGCAATAATGTAAAATCTTCCCAGACCTACAAAATTTCCTGTCACTCTATAGCTATCTCAACATTGAGTTTTATCAGACTGTTTTGTCATTTTTAAAGTAGAGTGAAAGTGACATTTGGGAAGTATTCTCCTAATATTTCCTTTATGTTTTGTACTTTATCTTGTACTTGACTTTGGGCCACAAATTCACTGTCAAATGATTTTAATGATATGATGCAGTGATCCAAATCCTTTACCTTGGACAATCATTTGTCTTAGCACAATTTATTGAATCTTCCATCATTTTATGATCATTTTAATGCAACCTCTCTTATAACATCTGTTTCTTAGTTTCTCCATCCCTAGCCAATAAAATACTAAATACTAAACATAAATAGTACAGGTTGGCAATGTATTTCAGGCTAGGCCGATTCACTTGGAATCATTTTATGATTATTGTCTTTTCATTGTATATCTTTCATCCAATATTAAAACAAAGTAGTGATAGTAAGTTTCCACAAACCTTAGTTCTCATTTTATCTTTTCTTGTTTTGATAGCAGAATCAAACTCATGACCTTGCATTGCCAGGCAGGCACCGTGCTGCTGAGCTACATCCCCAGCCCTCTCGTTCTCATCTTAGTTGTAAACAACACCGCACTCAGACCAGCCTTGGCTCTCATTTTTTTTTTTTTTTTTTTTTTTTTTTTTTTTTTTTTTTTTTTTTTTTTTTTTTTTTTTTTTTTTTTTTAGGCAGAACCAGGGAATGAACTCAGGTCTCTGCACTTGCCATGCAAGCGCTTATTCTACTGAGCCATCTCCCTGGCCCCTTGGCTCTCATTTTAGAAACACCCTTTCTCATCAGCAACCAAGTGCACTTTTAGCTATGGATAGTTTTTACAAATATACTAAATCAATATAAAGTTGTCATTCATTTCTCATATAATAATTGCCAACTATCACTTTTTATTTAATATTCAACAGAAATCTTAGCTATGAAATCAGAAAAAATAAATTTCAGACCAAACATTGAACAGAGGAAATTAGTATGATTATTTTCAGATGATATAACTGTCTGTTTGAAAACACATTCTTCTACAGAAAAATGTTGGAAATCATAAAAGAACAAAGCAACATACACTAATTAAAGTTCATTACCTTGACGTCTATTTTGATTCCCTATGCTAGCAAAGGCAATGAGCAAATTTCCATGAGATGGAGGTATCTCTGAAAATAACATAAAAATATCAAAAACCTAGGAAGCAATCAGGCAAAAATATGCAGGATTTCTGAGGGTGTAACTCACTGAGTCCCATAAATGCAGTCCAGTTAATTAAACATCTATTCCATGGTAACTTACAGGTAAATTTAATAGGATATAAATGAAATTTTGCCAATACATACATATGGAATTTCAAGAAAAAATACTGAGAAAGAAAGTTCATCAACAATATTAGAAGAAACAACTGGGAAGGAGCGCTATTTCTAAAGCGAGCTTCAGTTGAGCGCTGTGCATGGAGGATGCGAGTCCAGAGCTTGGCGTGTGGACGCAGGTGTGCACGGGAGCCTCGGAGCCGAGAGAAGAGGGCATTCAAAGCTCAGCGGGGCTCAGTGGGAGAAGTGCTTCCCTGGCAAGCACAAGGGCCTGAGTTCAATTCCCGGTTCCACAAGAAAAGAGAGAGAAAAAAAAAAAAAAAATCAAAGCTCAGCGGAGCCACAGAGCATAGAGGTGAGACTCCTCAAAATTTGAGAGTTTAAAGGACTGGAGATGTAATTCAATGCAAAGGCACTGGTTCATACCAAGAAAGACAAGGATGGGTGGGAGGGAAAGGAGAAGCGATGAATCGGTAAGGGATATGATGTTTATTTGCCGGGTATCTTGTATTTGATTCCTTCCTAATTTTTCCTTTTCTTGTTTCTTCTTTAGCAGCATATGTTTGTAATGCATAATAATTACATTCATCTTAAGAAATATGCATCTATAAACTCATATACCATATGTATGATTTTTAGACACCAATGGGACAGCCTTGATGAGCCAAACAAAATAACTCCACTGTGCTATGGATTTCACTGAATCAGCCAATGGAGAGTCAGAGCAAGGGACAAGAGGCACAGAGCAAGCTGAAGCAACTGTTCTGAATCCTGACGCTGAGGTTGTCTGGCGCTCGTGGTGTCACACAAAAAGAAATTGTGGTTTTTCTCAAGACAGAAAGCTCTGTACTTATCTATTTCTAGGTTGTGGTGATGCTCTGGACCTCTCATTGCTTCAGAGTTGTGGTCACTGCTGCTATCTTTTCTGACCAAATGTTTTAATCAAATGCATCCACATATTTACCTGTTATTTAACCCCATTTCCTGATGTAATCACTAGGGGTATTCCTGATTCTGAGACAAATCCCTTTATAAGTAAACTTGCTCCTAGTTATGCTGAATGTATTATCTATTTCCTTTAATGACTCTGAGTGAATACCTGACTGAAATAGACAGTGTGAAGAATGAGTTAAGGCCAAGTTATCAGTGACCTTTAGATTCAGAGTATGCCCTGATTTTACACGGCATATTCTGTTATCCAAAGCTTGAGTAACTGCACACTGAATTAAAATCTCACTAATATTTAAGAGCTGCAACAAGAAATGCAAGGTGTTAGAATATTAAGTATGAGTGGCTACTTGCTTAATTTTCTATAACTAGATTGCTGTGGTTTTCTTAATATTGAATATATAATACAAAATTTGTCATATCCATTGGCCATGGGATATTGCCAGATTATGGCTATGAAGAAGACTCTTAGATATTAGGTTTCAGACAAGAAAGAAAGGAGATAAAAACTAGCAATCTGAAACTTTACTAAAATTTCCAAGTAACATACAAAGTAGCTTGCTATTCTGTCCTTATTTGGTGAAGACCACTGTGTTGCACATTTTAAGGCACTGTTCTTGACGAATACTGAGTGCTGAAATAGACTCCAGAGTAGTGAGATAGTTGCTAAAATGCTTAGCTAGAAACTTTGAAGACTCTGGTGTATTAAATTAATAGTAGTAGTAGAAAACTTAATGGTGAGCCTAAATTTGTATAGCATTTATATAAGTTCCACACTTGCTAAAGATCTCCAGTAGGATTAAGAAAAATTTAAAAATTAGAACAAGTAGAAATCAGGCATTCAATAGAATTTTGGCTGCAGTGAATGACTAGACATACGCTTAAATTATAAATATTGAATACTTGTGCACATTATGAGAAATAATGCAATAGAAGTTTTGATTATGAAGAATCAACTAGATGTACAGAACCACACAAATATGAGTAATTAAAGAATCCGTGGTAAAGTAGCAATTCTCTCATTCACAAACAGCCTTAATCCAATATGAATTTAAACTAGTATTGAATCACAATGTTAAATTATAATATACACACATATTTATCGTAAGACATCACGTAATAGTCTTTATTCAGATGCTTGAAATTAGCTTGAGCCCTAAGTGTGATGTGGGTTTGGTAGCTTGCTCAGAGATAAAAACATGAATCATGGTGTTTTCAACCCAAGGAGCCTATGATTCATTATCTAAAGTGTAAGCCAGAGATTAAATGCAGTATGTGACTGCGTACTTCTGCCAGGAAAGGTCAGGGCACTGGCGTGTTGCCAAGCTAAACTGCTCTTGAGAAACAGAAAGTGCCTCCAAAGATATCAGCTTTTTTCTACTGTGTATGGATCAGGTTCTATGGATCTGACCCTCTCTGGAAATAAAGAACAGAGGAATATTATCCCAAGACATTCACTATCTGGGTAGACAATTATAGACAAATTCAATGCAAACCAAGTGCTTCTATCAGAGTGACATTAATCTTCTATAAATAAAGGAATGGAATAAGTTTATTAAACTAATAATATTGATAAAAAAAACTCACAGTTAAAATGATAGCTAATGCTTATTGACAGTTCATGATGCCAGACCACAATAATCATTATTTATTAACAGCTGTGATTACCATGTCCTATACACTATGATAAGAACTACCTTCATTATTGCATAATAATAATAATCACAAGAATTAGATACTATTAATAACATGAGTTTAGCAAGGCATGATGTAGAAATACATAAAAAACTACAACTGAGTTAAAACTGATATTTAGGAAATTTAACAAATTGGCCTAAGCACATCATGAAAGTTATGAAATATAAGATGACTTTAAGAGCAAATTCTGTATAAGACAAATAAGGGAAGGTTCTGAAACAGAGAATAAAGAACATGCCAAGTACTCAGAATGCTAACACAAAAATGCAGAAACAGACTAAGTTTGTACATTTCTGAATAATGGGCACACAGCTAGGTGGGACACAGAACCCTGTAGGAAGCGGCAGGGAAGACCACATTTCTATAGGAGGAGGAAAGTGCACCTTCTTCAAGAGAAAAGGGTTTAAACCAACTTTGTCCTATAACTAGCGTGACCAGAGGAGAGTGTTGTTTAATAAATATCATAAGCGGCAGATTTAGGAAGTACGGATTTTGTGGAAATAATCTGTTATTTAATATGAGAAATACTTATAGAAGTTTAAACAAAATCACGACTGTCTGGATTTGACAGTGTTTTCAAAGATCATAAAGAATAACAGATAACTATAAAATAGCTTGAAAGAGGTCCTGGGGTTTAGCTGTGCGTTAGCACACTAGTATAGTGTACAAAAGATCCTGCGTTCAATTACAAATGAGCTAAACCCCTGGTACCTCTTACCCAGTGTATGCCCATCATGCTCTGGATTTCCTCCACAATCAAATGGCTAGAGAAGCAAAGGTGAGAAGACTTAGAGCAATGAAGACTGACAGAAAGATGTAGCAAATTATGAACTCATTAAAAGAAAAAACAGATGTAGAATATAATGGTTTTTCCAAAAGAGAGCAAAATAAAAATATACACAAGTTGCAGGAAAGAGAAAAACTTCACACCTCATATTAAGTGACAGGGCTGCCTCCACACACAAATAATATATGACTCTTTAAAAATATTAAAGTGTGGTACACGTGGAAAACCAGCCTCAGAGATATAGACTTATGAATTCGAGCATTTTTACAAAGGCACTTGAGGCAAACATGAAACAGGTTTGACAAAAGAGAAAAACCAAGTTTAAACTGAGATCATGAAACTGAACTTGAGTAAAAAACTTAAAAGTCTTGTAATTCAGGTACTCTGTGTATTTATTTATTTATCTATTTATTTATTTTTGGCAGGGCTTGGAATTGAGCTCAGATTCTTGTGCTTGCCATAGAAGTGCTTATTCTACTGAGCCATCTCCCTGGCCCCGGTACTCTGTGTTTTAAATGACGAAGATAATCACTACCCCCAAAGTTTTTGGCATGTACAAAAGGAAACAGCCCTGCAATCTGGAATGCTATGTAGATTTAAAATACTGTGATTCATTTAAAGTCATGATAACTAAAGGATAGACATGTGTTTATTGTTTTTGTTTTTTGGTCTTTTTATTTATTATTTGTTACAGGGTCTTGCTACACAGCTCAGACTTGTAGTGATCCTCCTGTCTCTGCCTCCCCAGCATTGCGATTATAGGCATGCATCACCATGCCCAGTTTCAGTGTCCCATATAGCACTGGGGCCCCCATGGCATGCAGTACTGGGAATCAAACCTGAGTCCTTGAGTTTGCCAAGCAGGTGCTTAGACTGCTGAGCTATCTCCCCGCCCAGGATAGACTTTAAATGTGTGATAACAGGCTTCAAAGTTGAGATCTTGGTCCCCCTTTCCTGATGGAAGGGTCATATCCTGCTGTGCTTCAGAGCTGAAGATTCACTATCACAAGCAGACATTAAGAGGCCTGCAGGCGAGCCTTCCTCTGAGACAGCAAAAGTGGTGTCAGGCCTGTGTTAGTCATTTTTCTTGTCACTGCCAAACTACCACAGATCCAAAACTTACAGGAAGAAGAGACTAGCATTTAGGCTCACAGTTCTAGTTCAAGTGTGGCTGGCTCCAGACAGTACAGCAGGACAAGGTGAGCATTCCAGGGCAGCCAGCAAATGAAGCACAAAGGAAACAGGTGAAGAAAAGCTACACCCTTCCAGGTCAGGCCACCCCTCACCCACCTCCACCCAGTTTCATCTCCTTACAGCACACCCAGAAAGTACTGAACTCAGTACCCCACGACCAAAGCATCTTCCAGACACAGGAGACTTGCTGGGTGGGTGTTAGGTCTAAACCATAAAAACACCTTTCTGGATCCTGGAAAAGATATCTTTGAACAATTGTCTTTGGGGTTTGTAAACTGAAGAAATATCATTTAAACCAAGTAAGGGGGAAAAGCACACACTATTCTGCAAATGTTCATGTTACTGTGTTATCTTCCTGTGGGTAAAGACACACTCTCAATAGTGCTTGTGTTTATCTTATAATCATTTGTAAACTTAAAATTATATATTACTGATTTATAAACTGAAACATTCAGGCACATTGACTTAAGCATGTATGATAATCCATTCTTCATTTTATTAGACTTTTTAAAGTTGGCAGCTGCTTTGCAAGAAATGCTATTACCTTTGCAAAACCTTAGAAGGGAGTGCCTGATGTGGTCCATGCACTCAGAGAACCAGGAAGCTACGTTTTGTGTCCTTAACTGTTTTTTGCAGTATCAGTGTTTTACTTGTAAAGATTAATGTGAAAACATTTTTACCCAATACATCACTTTTTATTGTGCCCTTTTTTTCTGTATTTAGTACAGGATCTACAGGGTCTTACTACATAGATCAGACTCGTAGTAATCCTCCTGTTTTTAGCCTCCCAAGCTCTGGGATTGCAGATGTGTGCCACCACACCCAGTCTCCAGTAAATCACTTGTGATTGAATGAGATCTGCACATCTTGATATTTCTTAAGTACTTTGCAGCTCAAGTATGAATAGATAATGAAATGTGCCTAATATAAATCCCACACAGCTTGTGATTACTTTTTCACCTGATTTTCCCCCTTTGTTTTGGGGATGCTTGTCAGTGTCTGAGCTTTCATTTTAAATCCCACAGATGTCGCTTTCTCACCTTCTAAAAGCGTTTGGAAAATGGCAAGGAAATGATGTCAGTTTTTCTCAGGTCTCAGCAGTAGTTTGAGTTCTCCCAGGAGAAAAATTTCTTGATTTTTCTGTGTGGCCCCAGTACCTTGGACAGTACCAGCCATGCACCATCTTTGAATATCTACTTTGGAACATGAAATCATTTTGTCATTGATACTGGAGGTATCAGTTACCTGGCACTTAACATGGTCTATTTTGCTGTGGTGATTGTACACAAGCTACTTTCAAATTGTCTTATGTCTTTTATCAATGCTATATTTGAAAGAATATTTTACACTAATATCCACATTAGCATGAACATGTATTATTGTTGCAAGATATTTTTTTCCAGTTCCTTACAAAACCACTATATTAAAGTAAAATATGTTTAATTTCTTTTTAAAAGGACTCCTTTCAAAGCTTGGACTCTCTCTCTCTCTCTCTCTCTCTCTCTCTCTCTCTCTCTCTCTCTCTCCTAGAGCACAAAGGAATTCTTAGGGATAGGAGGAAAGCCTCCATGCGTTCCTGTTGCGGGGGGAGAACTGGTAGAAAAAATATCACTCTCGTTTGGAAAATACCACTATGCAACAGTGTGGAGCTCTGTAAATTGTAAATACATACATTCTGACCTCTCTTTTGAACTGGTATTTCATACATGCATTGTTCCTTGCTCCTGTTACGTGCTCTGCAACAAAGATTGGATCCCAACCACTGCCTATTATTTCCACAGAATACACTGGCATTCAATGAAGGAGAACGTGTAGCCAGAGCTGGAGGTCGGGCAAAGCATATTTGGAAGCGGCATTTGCTCCCTGGGCACTGAATTAGTCATGGCTTCTCAGGAAGCCTTTGTCTGCGGGACAGTGGGCCTGGCAGCATTCTCTCTGCGTGGCAGCGACATCGGAAGACTCCGCCCGGGCTGGGGGCGGGGAGGCGGCGCCGCGTGGAGAGCTCGGCAGAGGGAAAGTGAGCGAACAAAGAGAACTCAGAGCCGCCCAGCGCCCGCAGCTGCATCCGGAGACTCCGATCACGTCCTGCAGGCTGCTCCGCTCCGCCTCCCCGGGAAAAAAAGCTCTCGTAAATAATTGATGGAGATTGATCCGACCCAAGACAAAGCTTTGCAGGAAACGAATGCATCCGACTCGACGTGCTTTTGGGAGATTCTGCCAAGCGCAGGGTACAAGAGAGGAGCCAGAACTCTGAGCGCGGCCGCAGCGCTCCCGACTCGGGCGTGGCTCCGGCCTCGATCCCTTCGCGCCCCCCATCCCCCGCACCCCTGGCCCTCTTCCCCACTTCGGCCTCGCTTCTCTGCAGACTCACCACTCTCTGGCTACGCTGCCCTGCTCATCCGTGCAAGCCCGCGCTGCATGCACCGTACCCAAGCTCAGCTCCGCTACAAGCTGCGCGTCCCGCCGGACGTCTGGCACAGCTTGGCACCAGGGCTGCGCCCGCTGCGCGCGGCGCTCAGAGCCGCCGAGCCTTCCGCTTTCGCTATTGCTCCGAGAGCACGAGTGGTGTGGAACTCGGCCCGGCCTGGAGTCCTGCTTCACGAGAAAGGCGTCCTTAGTATCACGAAGCTGAACTTTCCTGGGTTCTGAAAGGCACGGACGCGAACCGCAGTCCCCAGAGAACCAGCAAGAAAGAGCTTTTGGTCCGAGACCACTTCTTGGAGACACCACCTCTGCTGAGAAGTGAGCGGGTCTGGATTCCTAACGGGGATGAGAAGCGGGTGGGTGGGCCGGCAGATAACACTGGAGATTTCGTGTTGGTTTGGGCCGTGCCGGTTGCTTGGGTGGCCACTTCCAAAGGGGAAGATGTGAAGAGATTTGACACTTTGGGGGAGTCACGTGACAGCAGCCAGGTCCTGCAGCCCGAGCTTTCTCCTGGTTAGAGCTGCCGGGAACCAAATGGGAGCTTTATCTCTTGCTTCTCGCCTCTGCAATGCCTCAGTCTAATAGAAAACAAAACTCAATTCACCCCGACCACATAGCCTAGTTGGGACTCACCTTCGTTGCTTGACTAGACCAGACAGTCCAGGTGGTGTTCTGCCTCCACATGTAGAAAGTTGACATGCAACTCTTTTGTCCTGTAAAGTCTGCCTTCCAATTTATATTCCAAAGTCAGGTGAAAGGAGATTCCAGAAGGAAAGGGACAGAAGACATTTTTAGGAATTTATTGTTATGAGGATTACTTACAAAATGGGAAATGACTGCATGCTTAAAATAGCTGAACTAACCCTACTAATGTAACCAGCAGTTAAATATGCTGAGAGGAGGGACTTCATTGAAGATCTTATGCCTAGTCATGTCATGCCTTTTTAGTGCTTTAAAGAGCTAGGATGTTTCCAATGAAAAGGCATCAAATCATCTAGCTAACTGGATCACTAGTGAACAAACCTAGGATACAGTAGCTTGTCGTTTTCCAGACTAAACGAATCACTCATGGATTTTCTTGGAAAGCTATCCAATGGCAAGTGATCTTAACCACCAGGAGGAAAGGTACAGCCTCCTTCTGTGGGCAGCACAGGAAGGGGTGGGCTCCTTAGAAGCAGGACGGCCTGGTGGAGCCACCTAAGGTGCTTAAGAATGAGTATATATTTTCTAGCTTGCAATGGCATTAAGATTAAACTGACCTCCAGGCCTACAGAATAGCCTAGGAGTACAAAAATTCAACCACACGTCAACTTTTCCAAAAATATTTTTAAGAACTAGAAGCAAATCTCTCTGAGGCTGTGAATGACTACATCATTCAGATAATTTTTATTGCCATCATTTTCTTGAAACTGGGTTAATGTAATCATTCATGTTTTCTTTCAGTTAAAAAAAAGTTATATATATTTTTTCAGGCCCATTCTAAAAAAAATTAGGCGCATTGCTCTAAAAACATTAGAGATTGGATCTGCTCGAGGCAAAAAGATGGCGTTTATTCATTACAAACTTTCCTTAGGCACCTGCTTTATGATACTTTTTCTCTAAGTGACACAGGAGAACACTAACTACAGAAAACATTTTGCGCCAAACTGGCCTTTGAATATAGATCTGATGGCAAGGAAAGCAAAAGTTGAAAAAAACAGAGGTTTGACTATTAGAATTCATGCATATCTCCTTTCTCCTCGACATCCTTCGCTTTTGTATTGCCTCTCTCTTCCCAGCATTTCCTTTCTGACCCTGTGTCGCACACACTCTTTCCCACACCTGCTGTCTTCAGAAGGTACAGCTACTTTCAGAGCCATCATTTTGCTGACTTAGAGACCGAGTCAGCGCCACCTCGGGCGAAATGCGAATTGGCAGCTTGGCCTCCTGCTCCTGCAGTTCAGGCTCCAGCCTCGTTCCTCCTTTCGAGGGTCTTCGGGCGCGCACAGCCGCGAGCAGTGCGAACACCTTGCGCGTCTTTTCTTTTGTCTCCTCCCTAGCTTGGAAAGGAAAGTTGGCAGCGAGGCGGGAAGAGGACGAGGTCGAGATGGAGGATTCCGAAGGCATCCCATAGCTCTCCGCGGACACCATGAGTCAGCCACCGCCCGGGGGCGCTGTCCCCGCCGCCGGCGCGGCTCCCGAGGCCCGCCTGCACCCCGAGGGCAGCAGCCGGAAGCAGCCGCGAGCGCAGTCCCCCGCCAGGCCCAGGGACAGCTCCCTCCGGCAGGCGGCCGCGGCCACCAGGACCCCCGCGGGGGGCGGCGCCAAGCTCAACCCTGCCCGGCAGCCACCGTCAACGCCGGGGAGCAAGGCGGGCAGCCGCGGGGCGCCGGGCGCCGGGGCGCGGGCGGGGGGCGGGGCGGAGAGGGCGGCGCCCCTGGCGCCCAGAGGCGCTGTCCAGCCCACGCCGGGTGCTGAAGCGGCGACCTGCGCGCCCCCAGGGCCCGGGGGCCCCAGGAGGCCCGCGCCACCAGAGGAGTCTGCACGGGAGCCGGAGCCGGCACCCGCGAAAGTCGGGGAGCCCTCCGCGTCCGCGGAGGGGGGCGGCGTGGACCGCGAAGGAGGAGGAGTCGGCAGCGGCCCGGCGGAGCGCGAGGGGGGCGCCGCGCAGGCGGCAACGCCCCGGGGCTGGCGAGGGCGCGGCGTGCGCGCAGCGCAGAGGGGCGGCGGCGGGGAGGGGGCGTCCGCGTCGTCTCCGGGCTGGGCGAGCGGTCGAGTGCCGGGCCCGGGCGGCGGCAGGAACCCCGGAGGCGGCGCGGCGGCAGGCGGCGGCGCGAGCTACTGGAAGGAAGGCTGCCTGCAGTCTGAGCTCATCCAGTTCCACCTCCAGAAGGAGCGAGCGGCGGCCGCCGCGGCGCAGATGCACACGAAGAACGGCGGCGGTGGCCGGGGATCCCCTGTGGCCGGTGCCCCGGGCCTGTGCGAACCGCTCGCCGGCCCCGCCGCGTCCCCCATGGCGGCGGCCGCCGAGGGCCCCCAACCGGGCGCGGAGGCCAGCGCGGGGGGAGCAGGGGCCCTGCAGCCGGCGGCGCCCCCGCCCTCGCAGTCGCAGCTACTCCAGGAGCAAGAGGAGATGCAGGAGGAGATGGAGAAGCTGCGGGAGGAGAACGAGGCGCTCAAGGTGAGGGCGCCGGGGCGCAGGACTAGGGCGTGTCCTGGGTGTGGGGCGACGACCTGAGCGGTTCCTGGATTAAAGATGGGGGTTGGGGGTAGGCCTGGTCGGGGTGGGAAACAGCTTGCTTTCACTGGAATGCCCTTGCATTCTCTAACCAAGCCTGAACCGCCTTAGCGCGGAGTAAGCCAGAGCGATGCCGTAGTGAAAGCCTAGAGGGACCTGTTTTTCTAGTTTCTTCTTTCGGCTCCTTGTCACTCCTGTGTCACGCAAAAGCCTCCCCGCCCCCCACCACACACACACACACACCAAAAAAAAAAAAAAAAAAAAAAAAAAAATCAAGTTGGGATTGATGGGGCGCGCGCCGTGTGTCGGAGGGGCTGGACACCAAGCTGACTGTCCCCCCTTTCCTCCTGTCACCGCCCCAGAACGAGATCGAGGAGCTCAGAACTGAGATGGACGAGATGAGGGACACTTTCTTCGAGGAGGATGCCTGTCAGCTGCAGGAAATGCGCCACGAGTTGGAGCGGGCCAACAAGAACTGCCGGATCCTGCAGTACCGCCTCCGCAAAGCGGAGCGCAAGCGGCTCCGCTACGCGCAGACCGGCGAGATCGACGGGGAGCTGCTGCGCAGCCTGGAGCAGGACCTCAAGGTGCGCGGCGCGGGGCGTGGGGTGCGGGCGCGGGGTCTTGGGGAGCGAGCAGCGCTGACTGCAAAATGTCAGAAGCCTGGGAAGGACTGACAGGTGGGTGAAAAGTGCAATGGATGCCGAAAATCAGGGGATGGTGGGGAACTAGGTTGGGGATGTGGGTGGGGCTGCCTGGCGGTACCTGGCTCTTCTTGAAGTGGTGGGCAGCAGTGGACATCCTGCTCTGCACTGCTCGGCCTCCAGGATCTGCCTTTCCAGGGAGGCTGGGGAAATTGGGCCCAGGAGCACAGGGCCTGACGCCCAGGCTGGGGGCAGCACTATAATATCAGGGTTAAAATGGTTTGTGTGTCCTGCCCACCCAGACTCTCTGACCTTGCTAAAGGTAACCACTGCAGGCACTTCTGGGGGAAAATAAATTTAAAAAACCGCCCAAGTTACACCTTATCTTGAGGAGTGAAGCCAACCAAGGTCCTCCTTCATAATCTCTCCTAGGGAGGCACCCCGACTTGGCATGCAGTTTTAGGTAGGACAGGTATATATATATTCTCTGTGTTCAGTTTGACTACAGGCAGATCACTGATAGGGCAAACCAGACTTTGAATTCACCACCCGAGACAGTCAAATGAACTTCAGTTGCATTAAACTCATCACATTATCAAGAGAAGCTGGAATTGCAGAGAGCTAGAGTCTTCTGGGAGAGTCCTTGTCGTCTTATTTTTTCCTGCTTCCCAATGTTGTTTATTGTTACATGCTCCTTATGCACTAGGTACTGTGGCAAGCCCTGCTGCATACCCTATTATTTCATAAAATTTAGAAGAAAACTCAAGAAGAGATTATTAATAGGACCAGATTACAGGTGCAGAAGCTGGGTCTTTCAGACTGCTGCATGCCCTTGTGAGGAGGTGGCCAGGCCCACTGTGTACCCAGGTGATGAGCTAGCTTGCTTCTTGGCTTCTGTACCAGAAATCTCCACTGCTCTTCCAAACCCTACAATTTCTAAGATAATCTCAAAATTTGGGGCAAAACTGCAGTTATTGAAACTAACCTCAGGGGTTAAGATGTTTCCTAAATTTCAATACCTAGAATTCTAATTTTAAGATCGAAATGTAAGCTACACATCCCCACTTGACAAAACTTCTTTTCTCTATTCCTTAATGCACACAGTGGAAACCTTTGCTCCACAGCTTTCTTGTAGACTTAGGAGACAGGTATAATTTCTCCTGATGTGTTATAATGCAGTACAAGGTTTATTGCCATGGCATGCCATGGAAGTTGAGAGATTGAAGTCTGAAGCTGGAAGTCATAGCTGCTTGTTAGCTGTGTGACCTTGAGCATGTTATTTCACCTCTCAGAGTTGGCTTCCTCTGTAACACAGAAGTGATGCAAGTATCTTCCTCCTGGAACTGCTGTAAGTTGACATACTTGATACATGTGAATGGTTTATATGGAAAGCACTTGGAAGCCTAGCTGGGCATGATAAGCACTTTGTAAGTGCTGGTGCTTAATATGTCACTATGAAGAAGAGTGTTTTATTGTTGCAAGTGTTTATTGTAGGTTGCCAAAGACGTGTCTGTGAGACTTCACCATGAACTGGAAAACGTGGAAGAAAAGAGAACAACCACAGAGGATGAAAATGAGAAACTGAGGCAACAGCTTATAGAAGTTGAAATTGCAAAGCAAGCCTTACAGAATGAACTAGAAAAAATGAAAGAGGTTAGTATTGGATTCTGCTATGAGTTATTGTATTTTTTAGCTCTTTAGAATAGAATTCTATGGACTAAAAGAATTCTGTCTTTATCTTATGATTGCAAGACAATTCTGGATCTTGCTCATGTAGTAACAAATATTTAACACTAATAATGAGTAGCAAAAAAAAATTCTAACTTCAACCTTGCTTCTAGTTTGGCATACTGTGAGCTGTGACTGATGTTCTATCATTGGCTTGTCTAAATGTATGCTAATTAAGTAAATTACACAGCATACCAACATGAAGGTTGTCAAGAGTATGAGAAAACGAGGCTTGTGTTAGTTGGAGGATGAGAGCTTTATGGGACTGCCGCTGAGTTCATAGCACCACAAACTTCTAGAATGGACATGGCTGTGAAGGTCATTAGTCAGGTCACTTATTACCTGAAGTTTCTCTGTAGTGAAATTTTTCAGTAACCTGTGCTAAGCATGACACTAGCGACTAACCCTGAAGACCTTCCCCAAATTGTATCACATCATAGCTCTGTTCAAAGACTTTGTTTTGAGTTGGAATCCATTTAGTTGTGATTTTAACCAATTCATCTTAGTCCTGTGCTTCTGGATAGAGCAGTCCAAGTCCTTTCCTTCCTGTTAGTTGTATGTGATTGATACACATGAGTGGGGAAGCTAAAGATCACAGAAAATAGAGAAGAAGCAAAAGAGCTAATGTTAATCTAAAATAAAAATTAATTGGATTTGGATAATTTTTCTTTGAAAGCTACCTTAGTACGAACAGTACAACTTCAAAAAACTATTTTTGAGAATAGGCAAATGCACACATGGTCTTCTAGACTATTTCTTCTGATTGGATCTACAAACTCTAAAGAAAATCCTTAGGTTTTCCTGGGCTGAGATATTGATCCACCTGTGATACCTGTGTTTATCTCAGGATGGTGCAGAATGTCTACCATGAAGTAGCAGTGGTAATTTCCACAGTGTGATCAAGAATATGTATCTGTAAGGACTTGCAGACTGTGGTTTCAGTAAACTTTTTTTATCTTATCTGTTTATATTATCCTGACTTTTGATAACTTTTTAACAGGAAAATAATTTTAGTGGCACATGATCCTTTGCTACTAGCTAAGGGTGGTTTTGAGGCACTGTAGAAAAATAGGGAGACTGAAAGCTGTGTGGTCATCTTTGCCAGCAACTAACAGCCTTTGAAGGCTTCTACTTTTACTTGCCTCCGCTTACTTGGTTGGAGACTCTAAAAGCTGTATCAAATGATTATCTGCCTATCTACCACCGTGCATTTCTGTCATGAAATCTAAGACATTGCCATTGAAAAAGAAGCATTTTTTAAAAGAAATCAAATATGAAAGATATAGATATGTACATATTGCCTTTAGCAATAATGTACAGTTTGAAGAGGAAGAAATTGCGAGTTTTGTTTCTAGAAGGAAAAAGTGAAAAGTAAGTGGCTGTAGGAGGCTGGGGGCGCTGTCTTAGCACAGCAGCAGAGATCCAGGTGCTTGAACAGTGGCTAATTCTCACCATTCTGGAGGCTTTGAGTGCAAAGTCAGGGTTTCAACAGGTGTCTTCCTCCACAGGCTTTGAGAGGGAGTCTGTGCCAGGCTCCTCCTTAGCTTGTATGTGGCTGTCTCTATGTTCCTATGGTGTCTAGTAGTTGTCTGCTTCAAAATTTTGCTTCTTATAAGAACACCAGTAGGGCTGGTAAGATAGCTCAGCGGTCTAAAGCGCCTGCTTTGGCAAGCTTAGGCAAGTTCTCAAGGACTGCAGTTCGATCCCCAGCACCACATGCTGTGCCAGGCCCTCCCCACAGGGCTGGCTGAGCTGACACCCCCCCCCACAAAAAAGAGTCTGTGATGTGTAGCGAGACACTGTAACAAATAAATAAAAATTAAAAAAAAAAAAAAGAACACCAGTAGTATTAGGCGAGGCCTACTCTGGTGGCTTCACTGTCGCACACTCACCTCTGTAGAGAACCTGTCTCCAACTATAGTCTGGTTCTCAAGTATTGGAAACTGAGAAACCAGCACAGGAATTTGGCAAGAAAGATAGGAAGGGAAAACATGTCTGAATCTGGAAAAGTAGCTACTGAACTATTTCTGTTTTTAGTTTCATTTATTTATTAATAAATGTTGGAGACACATAATTACCTTCATTGTGAGCTTACAGATACATATGCACCTTTTAAAAATGTATTTGGTACAGGGTCTCACTGTGTAGCTTGGACTGCTGGGGATCCTCCTGTTTTCAGCCTCCCAGCGCTGGGATTACAGGGGTGCACCACCACATCCGGTCTTGGTGGCCAGCTGAGTGCACCTGGGGGTGGGGCCAGCGCAGCATGTGGTAGCAGTGATCCAAACCTGGTCTCTGTGCTTGCCTAAGCAGATGCTTAGCCCATTGAGCTGTCTCACCAGCCTGCATATACACATTTCATCTTAATCATTTTTACTCTTCTTTCCCCACTCTGAACAGGGAAAGAGAAAGGTTGGTGCGAGTCGCACTGCATTCCATACCCTGCTCGTGGCATCTTGGCTGCTCTCATACTGTTTGTTTATGTAGTTAAAACATGATAGCCAAAAGCAGTTTAACTTGATTGCTAGAGACAAAGTAGGAATAAATGGCAACGTGGTATTGTGTAGATATTTT
This sequence comes from Ctenomys sociabilis, assembly GCA_004027165.1. Classification (NCBI taxonomy): domain Eukaryota; kingdom Metazoa; phylum Chordata; class Mammalia; order Rodentia; family Ctenomyidae; genus Ctenomys; species Ctenomys sociabilis. The sequence goes on along the minus strand of PVKA01013828.1, from coordinate 10,328 downwards.
GCAGCAGGGGTCTGGAAAGTTGTATTTTAAGAATGACACGAGAATTTTCTGACTTTCATCCTATGTCTTGGAAAACAGAAATTGTTCAGATTGCCTGTCCATTAGTCAGATAGATGGGACCTCATCTATTTCAAATAAACCAAAACTGCTATGTCATTCAGGAGCAAGGGCAGGTCCCTGGGAATATCTTCAGGAAAATTATCATAAAGATATATTGGTGTCGGCCAAGTAGCTCAACAGATTGAAACACCTGCTTAGACAGACAGAGGGGCTGGGTGTTCTATCCCCAGGCCTGCCATCCTGGCCCCATCCCTGGGGTGCGCTGGGAGAGTGATTGAGATTGGGCTTGGTGGCATGTGACCTTAATCTCAGCACTTGGGAGGCTGTAAACAGGAGAATCACTATGAATCTGATCTATGCAGTGAGACACTGTAGACCCTGTGGACCTTGTCCTAAATCCAAAAAAGAAAGATGTGTTTTGTTTTGGTTCTCCATACCCTTCCCTGTGACTCCTTAGGGTTTCTAGTTTTAAGTCGGGGAAATTCTGTTCCAGCACTGGGTGACTTAGACACAGTGTTCAAGCCAAAGAGACAACTCACTTTCTAATAGGGTTTCAATGATTAAACTCCAGTGCCAGCCAGAGAATATATGCACAAATGCATAGGACTTTAGGAACATAAGTCCCGTATCTCAGCTTTTAAAGTAGCTTTTTTTAAACAATAGCAGTATACAAAATAAGTGGAGATGTGGCTGAAAATAGGAAAGGGGAGAGAGAGGAAATGGAATATAAGGATCTGAAGAAAATTAAGTGAACACAGGAAAAATTTTTTAAAAATATTCTGGCATCCATTTGATGTTGACTTTCATAGTGTCTAGAAAATTATCAGAAGTGTTAAAAGTAGTTAAAAGTGTACTTTAGAAATGTTTTATTCAAATTAGACTTTCTTATAATGATAACTTTGTTATCCTCTTAAAGAAAAATATTAAAGTTTGGCTGCAGTGAACTCAGCTGATATGGAGTGGACTTTGTTAACTGTAGGTTTCCGTGCTTGTAAAGTTAAAACATGAAAATCCTTCTTCAGTGTAATCTACATGGGACTCCAACCCCTTTCTTGTCCCTCTATCAGTTGAGAAAAACAGAAAAGGCTAAGTTCTCTATTCTGAAGAAAAGACAGTACTGAGAGATTAAAATTATAAAATATTAAATAAAATATACTGAAGAGAAACAAGCTTCTACTTCCAAGATTTTAGTTCCTTGCATGGAGTCATATAGATGTTGAATAGCCGCACTGGGTCCAACGGGCCAGCTGCTAGAGTTTGGAATGTCTTCCTAAGACTTGAACTGGCTTCCAGGGTGTTGACCGATTGCTCTCAGGACTGGAGGCTGCACAGCAGCCCGTGCACCTGCTCATAGCCATCTGCTCATCTTCTCCCCCTGAGAGGGTGGAGCAGGCACCCGAGAATGGAAGAGTCGGGCAGAGGCAGTATGGAGGTAATTAGTTTCATCTTCTGCAATCCATTGCTGGTTTTGAAATGGCTAATATTTTGCCAGCTGCAAACAAGAGGGGCCTCTTAGGAGGCCGCTTTCAAGCTGAGTAGTATTCTCGTAGCAGTTGTAAAGCACTGGTTGCTACTAGAAGCAAGCTTTTCTGAAGCAGAAAAATGCATTTCCCCTCTACAATCTGCAAGAGATGATGGTCTTTTAACATCAGAAATGATTAGCAAGATAGAGATTTCTGTACAAGTTATTTCAAGGAAACAACAAAGAGCTCTTTCACTACCAAGAGGAATTTAAGTACAAAGATGATAAAGGGAAGTATTAAGGAGGCTCTGTCTTACGTTTTCTGGATTGAGTGAGCGAAGTTGAGGGCCATTGCCCTTCTCCATTCTGCAGGTGTAGGAGGGAGTTTCATTTTCCTTTTTTTAATATTAATTTTATTGAGAAAGAAATAGCATTGTGACAGTTTCAAAACAGGTTAGTAGGACAATTATAATAGTTAATACATTGCATATTGTTGTCTTCATGCTAGTCATAGTACAAGATTCAGATATGATGTCTAAACAGTATTAGTACAAATCTTTCTTCTCCTTGAACTAAGAGAAAGTAGCTGTATATTTATCCTATTACAAAATGGTCCTTCATTTATATCCTTTTTTTTTTTTTTACTTTTGTCAGAGATGGGTATTCTATTGCCATTCAAATATTGTAGGTGTATGAATTCAGCAAAGTAATCCAATATAGTCCAGGAGTCCATAATAGTAGTGGGTTATCTGCAGAACTGGCAATGTCAGAAGTGGTTGACTTGAGCCCTTTACAGCTCAGCATATAAATATGGCTTTACTTGTTATATCTCATTTTTATACTTTCATGCCAGATGGTTAAAGATAAAGCAAGATCTATATGACAAGAAATGTAACTTTGTGTCTGACAAGGTCAGTGAAATCCCCTCAGGATTTACCCTGAAGCAAAGCTTTAAAACCTCCTGGTTCTTCAGGAGGGTGGAATAATCTCCTGTCACCTTCAAAGTCTAATACTTTTAGAGGAGTTGATGCCAAACACTTAAAAACTAAGTCACTGAGCCTGGGAAATAGCTTGGCCATCTAAGCAACTGCCTGGCAAGCACAAGGTTCCGAGTTCAATCCCTGGTACTGCATGCCATGCTGGCCCCAAAACCGGGCATAGTAGTGCATGTGTGGAATCCAGTGTTGGGAAGCTGAGGCAGGAGGATCATTATGAATCCAAACTGCATAGTGAGACCCTGAATCAACAAATTAAAAAAAAAAAAAGAAAGAAAAAAAGTTACCAACAGAGGACTAAAGAGAAGAAAGAGTAAGATGAGGAACAGAACTGCTTATCAGATTTTTCCTTTCAGAATCTGTATTCTTTGTTTTTTTCTCACCCCTCACCATTACATAAGAGAGGGAAAAGAAAGTTTTCAAGACTTTTCCCAGTCTTTGCTCTGCAGGACTCTTAACTTGCTGCTGCAGTAAAACTGTCTATCTTGGGACTTTCATTTTCTGGGCACTTGGTTAATGTAGCTCATCTATCACAATGGGCTTTCCTTCTGCAGCACAAAAATAATTAGTGCTATAAATTTTAACAGCAGTCTCTCTTTGTAATGTACTGAAAGTCTTGTATATATGATTTTCTGTACAGACAATATTAGTCAAGTTCCTGCCCTTCTTGTTTACAATGCCTCTTTCTTTTTTTCTTTCTTTTTCTTTTTTCTGTATTTTAGGGAAGGATCTATAGGGTGTTCAGGGTCTCACTACTAGGTCAGACTTGTAGTGATCTGCCTGTTTACAGCCTCCCAAGAGCTGGGATTACAGGCGTGCACCATCATGCTCAATCTCTATTGCTGTCTCAGTGCATGTGGGGGCGAGGCCAGCATGGCAGGCCCTGGGATAGAACCCCAGGCCCTTGTGCCTGCTTGCAGGCCCTTTAATCCACTGAGCCATTTTGCCAGACCAACTTTCTCATATGAAGTCCAGTGATGATTATAACTGCACTAGATTTTGTTGGGACATGTTTCTGTAAATTATTAAGTACAGAAAATAACTGTGGTATTGTAAATCCAGGAAGAAGCTGCTCAAGTGGCAATTTGAGTGAGGAATTCTTTAGTGTGCAGTATTTTCTCCTGCTTCTGGTAGCTCATTAAAATTTGCAAATGGGGGGCCAGGGAGACGGTTCAGTGGAATAAACACTTCCCTGACATGCGTGAGGATCTGAGTTCAATCCCGGTTCCACAAAAAAAAAAAAAAAAAAAAAAAAAAAAAAAAAAAAAAATTGAGCTGGGCATGGTGGCGCATGCTTATAATCCCAGCATGCGGGAGGCTGAGGCAGGAGGATTGCTGTGAGTTCAAGACCAGCCTGAGCTACAAAGTGAGCTTAAGGCCAGCCTGAACTTCATAACTTCATAATGAGACCCTGTCTCAAAAAGCCAAAAAAAAAAATTTTGCAGATGGAACAGGAGTCATTGCCATTTTAAAATTAAGTGACCATTATTGTTATTTTTACTTTTTAATATTTTTATTATGAGGGTAGAAACCTAAAACAAAATTTCAGAATGAGACAATAGGAGAGTACCACAATTATTTTTAAATGTACCAATTAAACAGTGTCCTTTGCTCATGTCTTATAGGGTCCCACGGGTTGGTGAATGATGTTGGCAGCAGTGCTAGGGTCCAAGTTAAAACTTAACTGTGTGCCGGGGAAGTGTTGGGAAGTTTGTCTTCAAAGAAGTCATCTTGTGTTCTGAATGGATTTTTAAAGGAAATTTTCTTTGGGAATTATGAGAGTTACTGGGATTTTCAAATGGGTGGCTGCCTGCACCCAGAAATGATTCCCCAAGTCCAGTCACAGCCAGGGGGGTCTTTTCATGCAGAGGACAAGGCCCCAGCTGAAGCCCAGGAGGCAGATCTGGACCTGATGCTTTGCTTTGTCACGTGTGTCCAGCCTTTACGAGACATTTCTGGTTATTTATGTAAAAATGCAAGTCAGCATTACACAACCCCACATAGTTGACCAGATTCCAGCTCTTTTCTTGGTTGGAATTTTGAGCTTTTTATTTGTGAGACTGTAAAATACTGCAAAATTATAAGATTTTACCTAATTAAGCTTGTGACTACATTCCCACTTCCTATGTAAAATATCTGTTGATTTTGATGTTTGGCAAACAACAGGCTTCATGGTTCATTGAGTGCATATTTAATTTGTTGTACATCCTGATGCATCCTATTTATCGGAGCTACGTTTCTAACTCTGGACTGTGCTTGGCATGTTCTAAGGATGCTAGGCTGGACTTTGATGGCCCCTCCGCTGAAAGATTAGCAGTTCTCAGTCTCTCCATGGCAGCTATTTAGAGTGATTATGGAAGGGTTGTTTATCTCCTTGACTTGTGTATCCAGCCTACCTTCAGATGTCATTTGAAATGGTTCATAATAAGATTATATAGCAATTGAATGAAAGGGGTAGAAATTAGGTCAACCATAAGTTCTGGAAAGGTTAAGGAAAATATAATCTAAAGGATATCCATTGCTGGAGGCAGCTGTGAGGGTAGTAACAATCAAGATATTGAGAGAATGTATGTCTCAGATAGACCCAGAATCAGAGGCAGTGCTGTCATATGGAGCTTCTGAAGCAGCATGAAGATGGCTATAGCCCAGTGACATGGTGACAGTTATAAGCACATTTCACACAAACAGGCAGATGACCCTTCCACTTGTCAGTTCCCATTTGTGTAATCAATGATCTAGGAAATTCCTTTTTTTTTTCAAAAAATGAAATGAAGGCATTTGTATTTTTCATAAGCCAAGATTTCCACTGATTTCTGAGAAGGTTTATGTCGTGGCCCTGAGACTTCACCTGTCATTTCCTATGACCTTGAACAAACCACTGCAAATGTATAGGCCTCAATCTTTTATTCATACATGGAGATTAAACTCAACATTTTCCAAAGTCCTTATAAAATTTCATTTTCTGTTTTCCCAGTTACCTGTCTCTGTCTCTGTGTGGTCTGAAAATTTCACAGAGATGAAATTTAGTTTTATTACTATAGTTATTTTTTCCTAGATTTTGTTAGCAGATGTCTATTGCATTGTAACTTCACACCTGCCTCAGCATGGCCACATACACGTACAGAGGACGTAAGGATGTAGATAGAACAGCTTGGCTTTGAACTCCAAATCTGTACCCACTGAGGGCCCTGCCCAGAGCAGACAGTGAGACCCAGCCTGGCCTCACTGCATGCTGCTACTCATGCAAAGCCTGTTTCCTGTTGCGGACAGCAAAACTGAAGGCACGAGGTGGAGGGCTCAAGATGTGAGGGGACTTTCTCATAACCAGAGCCACATTTTTGTGGCTCATCTTGCTCTCCTCTCTAGGGAGCCACAAAGGCCATGTGGTGACTGAAGAAATCACCTTCTCTTCCACTACACAAACTAATAGTGGATAATGATGGCACTGAGGGGTCCCTGATGAGCTGGGTTCCTAGCCATTCAGTTCTCTGGGGTGAGATCTGCTCCTCTTTGCTGCCCTGCAAGCCTTCCAGCCCTTCATCATGAGGGTGCAGTGCCTAAATTCATGATGGACAGTCAACAGTTAAAGGCCAAAATTCATGTCCCACTTCTCTTGAAATGGATTTCCATCCCCCTGTGATTTTGCTGGTCTTGAGCTGCCAAGTGTTTGACTTTCTGAGAGCATCGTGAAGACTGGTTGGTGCTTGTGCGACAGGTGTCAACTCTCGCGAACCCAAACCCATGAACAACTCCAGTCCCTTCATTAAGGGGCCCTTGAGGTGTAACTGTGACCTAAGAAGTCCATGTGGGGGACTTTTAGGCTTCTGTTGCTAGTTACCACTGTCCTCTGCCACCTCTCTCTCCCATCATCCTTGGCTGCTTGAGAAGGGCCTTGCCCTTAGCAGTGGCAGGAAATAGCATCTAGTCTCTACTTCTGCCTTTTATATGAGGCTTATTGCCTAAAACTTTCAACTAAACATGTATCATGTGTAAGGGGCAACAGGTAAGATCACTGTGCGAGGAATCTTATCCCCCATGGTTAATTATTTTCTGACAGAGAAATCCTACTTTGAAGGTTATACTTTGAAAATTGCGATACTCTTGCATTACTGTAGCCAACATTTTCATATCCGTTATTTCAGGAAGGTTGTACAAGTCTTATAGGCTCTAAGCGTCTTTAACATCCAGTTCCATGACCAGAATGTAAGCAATTCAACTACTCTTCTGGAGTCTGATGATAAATATTTCATATTTATTCGTGCAAATGATATGCACACACACAACAAACACACTTAATTTGTTTCCTGTGCTGGACTAAGGAGGGGTCAGTCATATTGATTGTTGTGTCCCCAACAACCAGAACAGAACCTGGCCCAAAGTTGATCAACAGGAAGCCATTTCAAATAGAGAATGCATGGTAATTAGGTGACACATTTTGCCTGAGAGAAAAAAGAATAAGTGACTCAGAACCAGGACTCTGTGTGCATGTAGCCTGGTACAAAAGAAACAGAACAAGCAAGGAGCAGGTGGGCAGTGCCAGCCTCGCCACTTGCAGAAATGGAAGTCCCCTGAAACCTGAATGCCTCTGGAAACTTGGAATCGTTCCCCCTGCTTTCTGTCCACTCCCTGTGATGCATCAGAAGCTGTAAATGTCCTGAAGTGAGTTCGCACAGGCTCCTGGGAAGAGCGAGCAGAACCTGAACTCAAGAGCAAGAAATCTCTTGGGTCACCAGGTGTTGGCTCATGGCCTGAGTCTGGGGTGCTTTGCTGAGAAAATGTGAGTGCAGACCGTGCCTGTCCCAGAGACTAGCTGATTGTTTGAGCTTAAATCTCTGCTGTGTGACCATTGAGTCAGCAGTTAATTGGGTTTGAGAGACACAGGCAGCCACCGCAGGCCGCACCTGCTTGGCAGCCACCGGGGTGACAGGCTAGTGAGGAGCCAACCTCTTGACCACCATTTATGAATAATTATCTGCTAGTTGCTTCACCTCTGACATGGTGACTCCAGGATCCAGAAGTGCCCTGTCATCAGTAAAGCAGGCTTGCCAGATGGGTAGCCCAGTCTGTCCTTCTCCGGCCGATGGTCTCCGCTAGCTGGGACTGCGTGGTCTCAGTGCAGGGGCCTCGGCTGCTCCTCAGGGGCCACTCCTGTCTTCTGCCTGGCTCCAGATGACTTCTTCTCTGGGAGCCGTAATGCGCCCCAACTCCCTAGTCCTCAGCCTCCCAGCTCTGAGGGGATCCCTTCAGCAAGCACTGGGAGAAGACTTCCAGGCTGTGCACAGCTGAAGAAATCTATTTGATTTCCAGTGTTTGGAGAAATCACCACAAGCATAGGAGTAGGGTGGTGTCTGCAGTCTGTTTGTTCTTTCTCCTCTCCTTACAAATGTCACAGCTGCACTGCCCAGCCCCTTATAATGGACTCTTTACCACCTGGAAAGGAAAACACTTCCCAGTCTACACAGGAAGACACAAGACAGTGGGAATGAAAAGTGCTCTGAGAATAGTACAGGTGCTCTATTGGGTGTTCTTTTTTTTAGGGAAGGGTCTACAGGGTGTTCAGAGTCTCACTACTAACTAAGTCAGACTCATAGTGATTCTCCTGTTTACAGCCTCCCAAGAGCTGGGATTACAGGCACACACCACAACGCCCTGTCTCAATCCCTATCTCAGTGTGCCCTGGGATCTGGGCTGGCAAGGAAGGCCCCAGGGATTGAATCTGCTGAGCTATCTGGCCTGCCCTTTATTAAGTGTTCTTGATGTTGTCACATGACCTGGGTTTGCTGATTCTGACTTGACCAGGAAGAATTTGTAAGTCCATGAGAGTGCAGTCCTAGACAAAGCTCGGACTCCAGTTATTTCCTGTCAGCCCTTAGAGGCCTTCTCTCTCACTTTTTCTTTGAATACCCATCAGCCTCACTGATCCTTCGCATCTTACTTCACCCTACACTTGTTCTCTCTTCTGTCTTTCAGTTCTTCTATGTCCCCTTGATTCATCGGCAGGGTAAATGGTTAATAAGTTGAACTACATTATATTTTCTTTCTTCCATGTAGTAATAGTTTCTTGCTATCTGTTTCATGAACCCTTAGCTTGCAGTTGTGAGCCTGTGGGGGAACAGGTAGACAGTACAGGTTACTCTCTTCCCAGAACCCATGCATGGGACTGATAGTGCTGACTTGTTTGATGAACTGTCTCCCTCCTACCTTGCTGCTTCATGAAAATGCTTCACGAATAGGGGAGCGAAGAGGGTTCTCCTTAGATCAAATGTATTAACACACAAGATGCTTCAGCTTTTATTTTTATTGACTATAGAGCTAAATACTAAATGTTCTGAGCTTAAGAACCATGTTTCTATTTAATTCATGTATATATGCAATTATACATACAAATATACCACTAACTGCTGGGGTTTGAAAAAGCTTTGGTAGGAGACAGGATTGTTTTCATAGAATCTCATCCTTGGATCCTTCAATTAGAATTTACTTGCTTCATTTGTTTTCTGATATTTCTGTTACTTTCACCCAGCACACAATATTGGGAAATATTTTCCCAATCCAGTTATGTTGTGATTTTAGACTTGAGTGAATTTTAGTGGAAAGTGATTATTTGTTGGATGTTTCTGTTCTAGTTTCATTTTACATTTCAGGGTCAGCTAAGCTGATCTTTCCCAGACAGTCAATGACATTTGAAGGTGTCATTTAGCTTTTCTCCCAATATTTTTCATTTTATACTTTTATATTTCACTTAATGGGGCCATTTATATTTAGCACAGTTCAGCTCAGAAGCACTTAACATTAAAAAATTTAGTTTTCTATACTCATTTGCTGCCTAGCTCAGTTATTTCAAATTTGTCCCCTCAGTCAATCGGAGGAAAAGTGATTAATGAAATTAACTGGACCAGGGAGATAGCTCAGCAGCATAAGCACCTGGCTAGCAGGCTCACAGTCCTGACTTCAGTGCTGTGTACCACAGAATAAATAAATAAATACATAAAATTAACTACTGTTTTTTCTTTCAGTCGCAGCCCAACAGTTTCTTGCCATTACACTGCATGAGAACTTGAACTGATAGTAGAAATAATTAGATAGTCCTGCTGTTTGCTGCATTCAGATGCACAATGAGCAACTAGTACTGTGGCTATTGTACAGTTGTGTCTCTGTCTCTTTGTATATGGAAGAGAGGTTTTCATAGGATTTTAACAAATAAACCCACTTATATAAATCTGTTGTATGGGAAGTATTACCTTTCAAGGATAAAATGAGCCATTGCATTCACTTTTTAAAAGATATTGCTATCTTTAAATTAAAATTATTATATCCCATAATGATTCTGGAGGCTGTTGCCCTCATTTTCTCTCTACTTCTGTTAACTTTTATTTTTCCCAAGTACTACAGTAAAAGGAAACAAGAAATGTTTTTTTCTTTTCAGTTAAGCTGACCTCTTACACTCTATCCTTATCTTGGTTAATTTAGCATAGGATTATAGGTATTAAATTATTCATTGTTCCAAGGCATAGTTTCAATGTTAAAAGTATCTTTTCACTTTATATGCAATGAGATAGTCAAGGAAACAATTTCACAAACTATTTCTATTTTCTCTTTTTTTTTTTTTATCTTTTTTTTATCTTTTTTTTCCATTTATTTTTATTTTATTAAAATACAAATGTCAATCAGACAGTTTCAAGACACCTTAACCATACAGAGTCGATGAATTAATACATTGCAAACTGTTTTCATAATGTTTTGGTACTGTACAAGGTGCATACATGAAATTATATTTACAGGTTTTTTTATAGCTGAATTATATCAAAGAT
>PVKA01013827.1:31892-54208 GCA_004027165.1 Ctenomys sociabilis | reverse complement strand
AGTAAGCCAGAGAGATATTAGCCCCCATTTGGCACATATGGCCAATAAACACCTGGTGTCCGTCACTGATAATTTATTCTTATTTGGGTTTCCCTATAAGACATACTGAAAAAAGCTCAGGCTTCATGGAGAGCCTGTTCCACTATCTACAAAAGCCTTAAATTGTCATGACTCATTTGTACACCAGTGTTGCTGCTCCCTGTGGATTCATAGCAATCCAGACTACTGTCCATTTTTTTTTTTTTTTTTATTTTTGCAGCTAATTTACATCAAGTCTTTTTTTTTTCTTAGCAGCTGGCTCAGACCACCCTGGAGGTGGGGCTGGAGCAGCATGTCATGCCAGGGATTGCCTAAACTTGCCTAAGCAGGTGCTTTAGACCACTGAGCTACCTCGCTGGTCCCCTACATTTAGTCTTTACCAGACCAAAACTAATTTTTCAGTACTTTAATTTCATTGATACGTCTATTCTAATTTGCTATTATGACTTCATATGAATTCTAGAAATTCAAAAGTGCAAACATGTTTCATCAGTAAAATGCTTTCTACCTAATTCATTTAAGAAACAGAAGGTAATATTTCATTAAAAGTAATGCTTCCTGAAAAACTTGTCCTTCATCTGAGTATCTTTTCATCTAGACCATGGATTTTCAGGTAATTGGCATTTTGGGTCAAGGAATTCTTTGTAACCCTTCAACAGAGTAAAAGACTTAGTTAGTTCTCTGGATTGCATCCATTTAGGGGTTGATAATATTCCTCCTACTAAATTTACATCTAAAAATGTTTATAACTATTGCCAAATACCTTTTGCAAGTGAAATTATCCCTTTTCAAAACTGCTAATCTGGGGGCTGGTGAGGTAGCTTGTGTGCTAAGTGTCTGCCTGGCAAGAACAAGAGCCCAGGCTTGACCTCCAGGAACACATGCCCGGCAGGCCTCAGAACCTGAGCACACCATGCAGACCACCAAAACTGGATGTGGTAGTACACACCTGTAATCCTGGGGAGGCTGAGACAGGAGGATCACTAAGAGTCTTAGCTGCGTAGCAAGACTCTATACCAAATGAATGAAAGATTTTATTAAACAAATTAAATTAAAAATTTCCTAATCTTGAACCCTATTTTTTCTACTACTATTAAATGACTGAGCAGTTGAAGAGCTGTCATAAGAGACCCATTATCAATGAAATCATGGCTTTCCAAGTTTTTATTCTAACCCTTTAATGTTGATAGTGCCTACATAATACTGAGAGAAAATTGTATTAGCAAAATGTCTATGTATTAAACAAAATGCCATTATTAAGGGGAAAAGAGTCATTTAAGAATGTGAATAATTTCTCATAAATTGGACCATTTAAATTATACAAATTTAACATCACTAATGATTATGCTTTATTTTTCTTTTTATTTTATCACATACTTGTTTTGATGATTCTTAAAGTTAATATTTAACCTAACACTTCCACTTAAGAATGATAATTTCTGGGCCGGGGAGATGGCTCAGCAGAATAAGCTCTTCCCTGGCAAGTGCAAGGGCAAGAGTTCAATCCCTGGTTCCACCAAAAAAAAAAAAAAAAAGAAGATAGTTTATGTATTTATGGTGATTAGAGGATGAAAAAGTGAAATTCTAAATCTTGTAATGGTTATCTTAAATGAATTATATAACATGCAAGATGCCCACAATTTCATAATCCTTAATAAGAAAGGTGGCATTAATGATCAAAGAAGTAGAAAAGCATTCCTTAATTTTATTATTCTTTACATCTATATAAGTGTAAACCTACCCTCTGGATATAAAATTTTATATTTCTCCAAGAATAATATTAATATTTACATTCAAATTTTCTGTATAGTTTTAGGTAAAGCTTCAAATTTAAGAAAACAATAATCTTGCAAAGACAAATAAAACATAGTTGACAGTTTTTTAATGCAGTTCTTTTCATATTATGTCCATTTCAAATTCAGTTTTTAATGACTTTCTCAACAAGGCACAATATATTTCAATTTTATGCAGATTAATAGTTTCAGAAAAATGTGAATCTTTGAATTATAACTTTCAAAAAATATGAGAAGCTCAAAGATTTCTTTATAAAGTTGGTTTTAGAGTTATATAGTGCAAAGAGTATTTCTTCCTAGCATTTGTAATAAGAGGAAACCGATGAAAGGAGTCAAACATGGATTATTTTTCAATTCTTCTGCCACATCAATTGTTAGCTTGACATAATCAGAGGAGTAACTTGCCCCAGAAAAGATAACAAAACATATGCGGAAGGTGTTTTCTTCAGTAGGACATTTAGATTTTGATCTGTTCCTCTCGAAACACCAATCCACATGCCTTACACGGTGTTATTCAGGTATCTAGTGCACAGAAAGAAAAATAGAAGAAATGAGTCATTTGATTTAGTTTTTCTTTGGGAGATATTATACTTTAGTGGCTGCAATTTATTCTGAGAAATAGTTTCTACTGAATTCCATCATTTTTTTCTATCCAGGCTGATCAAAAATCAAAAGAAAAATTGGTACTTAAAGATGGCCTATTTGATAAATTCTATGCTTAGGATGTATTTATTCTACTTGAGGGATAGTCTACTCTGTTAGAATGGAGTTTGGGAGATATCAGTGAACTTAAGCAATGCAATTCTGATGTTTTGGTCATTTGTTCACTCCAAGATAACTTTTCAGTTGTAGTTTCTTCTGCACATTCAATGCATAAATTACAAACTTTCCAATGCAACTAGAGATTTGGATTTTTTTTATATTATACTCTGAAAGTCTAGAACAATTATATTGTTGGCTAGCCAGACCTCTATCTAACAGTATAACTGTTCTAGACTTTCAAAATATAATATCAGAAGTGAAAATGATATACAACTTATTAAGTCAAGACTCTTTTTTAGGGTCAATAATCTTAACATTTAGAAGTGAGACTATTTTTCTCACACACTCAATAAACTGTGAGATGTAACTGATAATAAATTTAGGAGCTTGAACCATAAGGGTGTTTGCAGAGATACTCAAACACAATGCATGAAATATAGGCTGATTGACTGGACTGAGGAGGTAACATGAATATCAATGAGTAATGTACAAGTTAGGAAAGCAATAGCTGGAAGATCAGATTTCTGAACTGGAGTAACCTTCATTCTTAAAATTTATGAATGCCAATCACAGTTGTAGAGACCAGTGTGAATAGTCTCTGTCTCTGTCTGTCTGTCTGTCTGTCTGTCTGTCTCTCTCATATTCACACACAAAGGTTTTGATATGCTATTAATTATGAAGATAGATGAAATACCCCTTATATTATTTTATCTAAATTTGAATCATATTTATATGCTCTGGCTTAAAATTGTAGACATCATTACCCTTACACATAATAGTGGCCAGTTTCTAGTCTGTGCTCTTTATTATAGATTCATTGCCATCCTCTTTGCATATCTCCTTCCTCCCAACATGAAATTAGAGGAAGTCAACTACCTAGTGTACTGTTTGGTACAATGAGCATCACTTAAAATTCTTATAAAATATACTGGCATTTAGAAAGCAAATATGAAAAAGAAAAAAAAAGAAAGCAAATATGTATGAGAAAGAAATGTCACTAATGATTCAGAATGAACATTTTAAACTATGTCTTTCTTTCTCTCTGTAAAATAAGGTCTTTCATTGGGGAAGCAGTTCAGCAGTCTAAGCATCTGCCTGCAAGCACAAGGACCTGGTTCAAGCCCCAGTACCTCATGCCATGTGTGCCCTGGAAGCTCAGGTGCACAGTGTGGCCAACAAAACATGGCATAATGGCACACGCCTGTAATCCCAGCACTGGGTAGGCTGAGACAGGAGGATCGCTAGGAGTCTGAGCTTCATAGTGAGGCCCTGTACCAAATAAATAAATAAATAAATTTAAAACAAAAATAAGGCCTTTTTCATCCTTATGTTCTATTAATCTAACTCACATCTATAATATTTCTTGATTCAATTTATGGTCACATTTTGGAAATAGATGTATTTGGCTATGCTTTGTCTTCTTTTTTTTAATTTATTGGATTTTTTTTTTTTCAGAACTCAGGCCCTTGTGCTTACCAGGGAAGTGCTTATTCCACTAAGCCGTCTCCCTGGACCCTTGAAATATTTTTAATTATTTTAAACTAATATTTCTGTTTTAAAAATCCACTATTATTCTTACTGAATGAGTTCTCTGGTCTTAATTTTATTTACTTTTACTGAAGTCTTATGAATGTATTTTGTCAAAAGGCTTATCTATAGTATATTTACTAAATTTTACTAAGAGGCAAGTATCTCTTTAAAAGTTTCAATTCTTAATGTAAATTCAGCTGGATATACATTTTCAGAACTAAAAATTTTTCCTTCAGAATTAAGTTGACCCTGCTCCAATGTTTACAAGTATTAAATTTTTAAGGAATACTTCTCTGTCCCAGGTTCTGCCAAAAAAAAAAAAAAAAAGAGGAATACTTCTCTGGCCAAAGAGATTCTTATATCTTTGTATTATTTCTTCCCATATATGAGACAGACAAATGAATATAATTTTGAAATTTTGCCTAATATACATACAACTTTTCATCATTTCATCACTTCTAAACCTACCATAATACACTTTTTGCTAAAATTACTTTTCTGTAAATCTGTCTGTTTGGTTATGTTCAAATTATTTTCTTTTTCACAGTAATACCCACTATTCCTAGATTATATCTTTCTCTTTTTTTTTTATCACATACTTCAACTTAACTATTTTCTTCTCCATTTGCATCATTTATTTTCCAAGACAGTTTCAGTTTTCTGGCATCCAGTAGAGATTGATGCTTTTCGCTTCAGCTGCAATGAGTACTATGCACAAGTGTTTGTGTACACGTGCGAGTTCCTTGAAAATGAATTTCACTGTGCTCACAGTCTATGACTTCCTTTTCAATGGAGTTTTGGGGTGTTTCATTCATTGTTTGCTTGTTTGTAACTTGCTGTATTTTCTCCTTAGGTTTCTCTGGTGCAGAGTCAGGTGCTTGTCTGTTGTATTTCACTCATGGTACCCCGTGCTTTTCAACTTCACAGCATCTCTCATAGTCTATAGGATGATATCTCCATTTCCTCATTATGGAATAAATAGAAAACATAGTCCAAAATATTTTCTTTCTTTTGTGTTTATTAATGCCTAATTACAGAGACAATATTCTACTTGTGGGGCTGCTCACCCTGTGGGGGTGTAACCTTCATTTGTCCCCATCTCCTATCAGCGGTTTACCCTTTCATACTCTTCTAGAGCTTACCACACCAAGCATACCTCATCCTCATAAATCTTAGTTGGTTTTCAAAAATGCAGTATGGTCATTTGCACTGTCAAATCAAGGAAACAAAGAAACATAAGATGCCAAAGCTCTTGTGAGCCAGAACACCAAGATTCTCCCTGAGCTCTCATCCACTCTCACTTCAAACACCGGGCTGTGTGCTGTGACAGTGTAGCCTTGCCCACACTCAGCAGAATAGCAGGCTTCTTCTGGGCTCCCACAGTGCTTACTTTCCTTGAGCACAGTCCCAAGTGTTTGCCATACTCTTCTGCAAGTGTCCTTAGCTTAAGAGATACAAGCTGGTTGGGTCAAGGTAGAGACCAGCTCAGGCACCTGACTATTCACTAGAATGGCTGCCTCCTGTTTTTCTAGTAAAGGTCCCAGGACTTTTCATCTGGATGCAGAGAATAGAAGGAAAATACATAGCTTTTTTTTATTATTTCAAGACTGTTTATTGGGAAAAATATTGGTAGAACATACGGGTTTATTGCTCATTAACTATTTTATCTAAAAGTTTCTCATTGGCTTTTCTGTCATATACTTAGTTATCAATATTTTGGAGCTTCCCATTTTTTATAAAATTAGAAATGACTGAGTCATATGCTTTTTGTTACAAGAGTTATTAACTGTAGTTTTCTTTGTAAATTGTTCCAGAGTAGAGTTTCCTGTCTGCTGTGCATAGTTTGGATTTTTAGCCTTAGCAACCCTCTCTGTCTTTCAGATGCTGTTCTGAGTGGTGCATTAGACCATTCCTGTTCCTCCCACCCATCCTCCCCTCTGCAGAGCTAGACATGGCATGCTGGGCCTCAGGCAGAACTTCAGTCTTGATAGCTGTGATCTGCATGACTTGCCCTTCAGCTGCACTTTACACTTCCTGATAGATAAAATTCCAGTGTTCAAGTCCCTAACAAAAGCCACCTCTACAAATATTCATTTCCATATCATTGAGCAATATCATTGAGGGCCATTTATTGACTTAAATGTACTTAATTTCTTCTGCCCCAATACATCTCAGCAAGGAATGTATAAAAAATTAGTGATTGCAGGTTCTCTTGCCATCATAGTAAACAAATTCTCCAATTGTTCTTTTCTTTACTGATCCAACAACTTCATGACCTGCTCTTAAATGTTTGCACTCCCATGTTATGTGGGCTTGAGAATTGTTCCTCGCTCAAATTGAGGACATTGGTTATGTTTTAACTAACATTTCTAATTATATGAAGAGTGGGAGAGACCATGGAGAAGATAAAGATGTCCACAGTAACTCACATGATACTTGTGTATGTGCAGTCTATAGCTGTGAAGTGTCAGCCCCCTTGAGAACAAACATCGTTCAATGTTGAGGTGACACTGTTCCCTCCTTTAGGGGATTCTGTGTTCTTTTTTTTTTTTTTTTTAATTGCCTCTGAGGAATAAGGCAAGCTTTACGTAACACTGACCAGTTTGATCATACTTAGCTATGTCTTTCCCACTTCTTGTTTTCAATACCTATTCCCCAAATCACAACTCAGTAAAATCTATTTAATTTCTAGTCCTAGCTCAGACTTTGTTGTGAGAATTGAGAAATGGCTTTGCAAAGAAAAGAAAAAGTAAATAATTCTAACATGAATGAACTCACAATTCAAATATTATAATCAGCCCTTTGTAATGAAAACTATAGAAATCTATTCATGACGTGTGGTAGGTAGCACAATAAATAGGAGCAGGTTTGCAGTGATGAGTTGGGATGAAGTACACATAAAAGATGAAGTTGTGACTCGATTGATGGGTGTAGTCCTTGAATGATACAGAGGACTTCAGTAATTGCAACATTGTTCTATTTAAACTTCAATGAAATTATCAGTAGGACCAACAGGCAACTCAAGGTATACTCTGTATGAATATTATTATTCTACTCATTTTACATGGAATAGAATTAAAAGGTAGGACTCTGTTGGAGCCTTAACTTTACTCAGAGAGCAGTGTTATTAGAGAAAGAACATAGGGAAAAGGATACCTGAGTGAGTGAGAATGAACCTTTCAAATTTCTGACTTTTTCTAAATCCTCCAGAAAAACTCCTTCCCAACTGGTACAGAGATTCAACAAGGGGAGAATCTGTGAAGCCTGCCCAAGAGGCTTAAGCCCTGCAGGGTTCCTGCTTATTCTCCCTGCACATTGTCCTTACAATAATTGTGTTGAACTAAAAGACCAGATCAAACAAGGAATTATCCAATTGTTACAAGGGGAGGTGGAAGACACTGTTAATTTGGGAGGAAAAGCACTCAGGAGTGCAGCTGGAAGAAAGAATGAAAATGGAGAATTTGTGCAACATCAGGGCAAAGGCATCTGGAGCTATTTATTTCATATTGCTGTAATATGTCCCTACATACTGGAAAATTGATAGGCCTCAGTAAATAAAATAGGGCTTTTGGAACTGCCTCAATAGAGTACTGGGGATTGAAGTTTAGAACGGGTATGTAGAAATATTAAGATGGATTGCATAGTAAATTCTTTTGAATGGACCAGCACTGTCTTCTGTGAAGTCAAAAAAGTATGTTCTCTTCACATAACTGTCAGTAGGACTGGTACGACTTTAGGATGACAGGCAGTAAGTTGCAGTACTTTAACGAACAGAAGAAAAGTAGGCATACTTACTGTTAATTCAGCATGTTGAAGTAGCAGGTAAAGTGTCTTTGTGCCTGTTGCAGTAGTTGGCAGGTCATTGAATTTCTGTATCACTAGACTGATTTGCAGTTTATTAGATTGTTACTTAACCACTCAACTAAAAGTAGAAGAGAACTTCAAGGAAGCAAGTAGATTGATATCATTCACATTGGTAGGAAAAATTAGCACTTATCTAAATGCATGTCCACAAAACCAGAATCCAATAGTTGAAAGTACAGCCAAATACTAGAAGCAAACAAAAACCGGCCTCTAGACTTTGCCTTGATTTTCATCAGTTGCCAAACTCACGTGGCAGTGTGGAAGAAACCACTCAAAACTTTTGAAGGTCACTGAATGCAGCTACCATGCAGAGAATAGGATATCAAAAATTGACAATTGTCTTACTTATTTTCCTTATTGCTGAATAAGACAGTTAATACTCAAAGCTAAATGAGGAAAGTTTTATTTAATTCACAGCTTGTAGAAATTTCAGTCCATAATCAGCTTGCTTGAAGATAGAGTGGAGTGGTAGAGGAGGAATAGTTCATGGGGACAGAAGATACTAAAAGCAACAAGAAAGGAGGGCTGGCAAAGCTCTTTACCTTCCTTATACTGTATGCGAGCTACCCACACTAGGGGAAGTTTAGCACTCACACTTTTAATCCCAGCATTGGACCATGAGCCAATCACAAATTCTAGAAACCCACTCCCAGGGCTAAATGAGACTTTAGGGGCTAATCTAGACAAACTAGAACAATCTTGTTCTCTGTTTAGCAGAGTCTTGTGAAGGTCAAGTAATAAATAATGTTATGGCCACAATCCAGCTTATGAGGCGCATTCAAGGATCATGTGTACTTGGGGTGCACAGAGCAGCTATTCTTTGACCACTCAGTCAATACACAATTGGGCTGCATATATGATATATGTAACATTTGACAGAACCCTGACCTGCATTTATTGATTTGTGGAGTAAGAGCGATTATAAGAAGGGTTAAGTATATTTTCCTAAAACTGCCACATCCTCTGGCCAAAGCAGTAAATCACGAGCAGCAACAGAGGAAATGCAGAGACTAGCATCAAAATCAGATAAGTCAGCCATGGAACAGTAGTAATGCTCTTAAAACATTTGTAAATAATTAAGCAAATAAATATACCACAACAGATGATGTGGACTGACATAAACTGAGTTATAGATATGAATGCACATTTACCCAGACAGGACATTTCTACAGAGACAAATCAGCATAGACTGTGGCTCTTTCTTTCATGTTACCGATCTGACAACTACCTTCTTTTCGATGTCTAACATAAGGACAATCAGAAGTTCATGTTTGTGGCTGGGGAGATAGCTTTGTAGTCTAAGTGTCTGCTGGCAAGCTCAAGGACCCAAGTTTGATCCCCAGTACTGCACACCATGCCAGCCCCAGAACCCTGGGTGCACTGTGCCAGCCACCGAAACTGGGTGTGATGGCACATGCCTATAATTCTAGTGCTGGAAGGCTGAGACTGGCAGATCACTATGAGTCTGAACTTCATAGCAAGACTGTACCAAATAAAAAATAAAATTAAAGAAACATAGTTCATGTTGACATTTAAAATAATAACATACATTCACAGTTGGTCCTAGATATATTTTCACTTTTTTTCAAGAACCTTGATCTCTCACATTTTGCTGAGATCACTTTAGATGGGGAAGATATAAGGAATGTTAATAAACATAGGTAGATCCAAAACAAACCACAGATTAATAAAATGTTTGCAGGTTTATGAGTTTTAAAATTATTTTCTCAAGAGTCCTGCATTAGTCTGCTTACCATTATAAAAACTGAGATAATCAGTTTATAGAGATGAATTTTTTTTATCTAATTCAGTTCCAGAGGTTCCTATCCATGAGTACAAGGATGTGCTGCTTTCAGGAGCCCAGTGGTGGGGCCAAGACGCAAGGGCAGAAAGTGTGTGGTAGAATGAAAGAGCCCGCCTTATGGCTGGAAGCAAGGCAAGGGGTGAGGGAACCGCTAAAGTCCTCTGCAGAGGGGTCTCTGAGCTGAGGCCTGCTGGCCGGGCCCCAGCTCTTCAGGGCTCTCTCTCCTTTCAACAGTGTCTCTCTGTAGACCAAAAAGCCTCAGCACATGGGCCTTTGGCAAGCATTTAAGATATAAACTATAGCAACCAACGTTGATGTGAGAAACTATGTACACAATGCTCTAATTGCCCACACAAAGCAAACTGAAAAATCATTTATACCTAAATGTCCTTATTTCAGGAAACTGAACACAAAATTATTGAAGCGTTTAGAATATTAGCTCAATTCTACACTCAGGTTTCATTTTTTCTATTGAATTTTAATTCATGAATGTTGAATTATTTCTTTTTATTTTAGCTTTGCTTTTTTTTTTTTTTTAATCCAGGAATCAAATTCAGGAAATTGACCACACTAGGCAGGTATTTATGCCACTGAGCTATTTATTTCCCTGGCCCTGAAAGCATTTTTTTTTTTTTAACAGAAATCAAACTCATGACATTGTGCTTGTCAGGCTGGTGCTGTGCCACTGAGCTATATCCCTGGCCCTTGCCTTCTATTTTAATATATTAAAATCTCTTTTCAGGTATAATGAAGGTATATTCATTGCCTACAGATTTCTCTCCTTCTTGTTTTGATTTTTTTTTCTTAAATCTTATACTTTTATACTGCAAAAGGACTGTAAAAGGAAACACACACATTTTTTAATATTTATGTTGCTGTTCATATTTAGTTACAGGGCAATGCCTATACATGGACATAATTGTTTCTTTGTGGCCCATAGCAAAATGGAAAACAAACCTAGAATCTTGTAAGTAGATGTAAATAAATACTTGAAATGAATGCCTTCAATAGACTCAGGAAGACAGGATCCTGACCCGTGACACCCAGTTAATTAGTACAAAGGAACAAAATCTAGACAAACAGCCTCCCTATTCATTAGATAGCTAATTAAAATTCATGTCCTGCTCAAATCACTCAACTCTCAATTACAATTAAATATGCAAGGTTATCAGAAGACTGCAAACAGAAAGCTGAAAACAATCTTCTCCTTAATAGAGTAAACACATCAAAGAGAGTTATGCGTGATAAAGAAAGGTTTCAAATACCAGTTAGCTCTGTTCTCCATAGACCATACCCACAGGACTCTAGCAATGCAAGACCATCACTGACCCTGGAATATAATTGACTGTAGTCTTCTCAAGGTTCAAATCCAGTGAACTGTTGAAACTTGTTTGTGGACCCCCTATAAACTATTAACTACAACAATCTAACAAAAATCTGTCAAGGTTTGCCTGTTGCTCCATTGGTATTGGTTTAATTTTATCATAAAATTAATGATGCACGTAAATGAAGAGATTTATGATATCCGAGTGCACTTTTAATTGAGTTAATCCAGCTAAGTAGCATACAACTAAGAAAAGTCACCCAAATTACCTCCTCCCTTTTTGACTTAAACTCTTCAGTAGTCCATTAAAATAATTATCTCACTTTTCTTCAGTTCTTGTCTTTGTAAGCCAGAGTGCATTTTTCATAAAATGACTCAATTTTCATGAATATAAAGTTAGATGTTTTGCTTAAATTAACCTATGAATAGATGCCTTTTGACCCTTAGAGTGAAACTTTATTATATGTATTTAAGACAAGCTCCTCTTTTTGATTTAATTTCTATTCTTAAAATCTAGGATCATTTTATTCATCATCACTACTTGAATTTTTTAAAAGGTGTTGATGCATTAAATCAAGTACTGAAGAGACATTGATGAAAAGGCCTATACTGAAAATGCTAAATACCCTGTTAACTTTAATGGTATAATTACACCAGGGATGAAGAACAATACAACTTCTCCACTCTTTTGATAGCTAGATCTGAGACAAAGGTAGCAGTGTGAAGACCCTAACAAGATCTGGCCAAATGTGTATTGTTTCTTTTTTTAAAAAACACTCTTTTTAGAAGAGAGTGATTAGATCTACCATGGGCCATTTTCCAATTACAGACTGTTCTAATTGAAACAGGATATAGTTACTGACTGCTACATGCAGTTGAGTGTATGGCAGGAAGGATGTTCTGAGTTTGATACATCTTCTAGTGTAGGATTCAGCAACAGCACATTGTCTCATTCAAACAATATAAGTATTTGTCAAAACCTATTCAATATTTTTCAAACATATATAGGTTATATATGAAAATTTTGTTTACACAGAAAGTTAAACAACTTTAGGCCTATAATTGCAATCTAACGGGGATGATTCTTAAAACAAATATCATCTCAGATGATACTCAGAGGCCTAGGCACCTGTCCTGGCAAGAGCAAGGTTCTGCATTTAATTCTCAATGCAAAACAACAATGACAACAACAGCAAGAATGCTGGCATCCATTGATCTATACATACTAGGTACTTTTTTCCTTTTCTGCTTTGTTAATCCATTTTAATCAATCTAACTAATGGAGATCATTTGTCAATATAATTATTGCTACCTACATAGAATTAATCATATACTTACTGTTAAATCATTGGAAATTTGAATAAATATTAAGACTAAAAGCAGTCATCCATATATATGGGACACTATGAACATTAGGTCATCTTGATATTTTCTCCACCAGAACTGATTAGTCTGTCATCTTTAGATTTAGCTCCGTTAAGTGTTAGCATAATATGGACAAAAGGAAGAAAAATTATTTGCAAGAATATAACACCTAATGCCTCTAATATGTTTCCAGCTAACATCTCCCAGGCCTGGCTTTTACTCTCCACTTTACTATGTGCATTCTGGTCTTCTGAGATCTGTCAAGACTTACCATTAGGCTCTGATTACCGCATTATAGGCCTTCTCCTGAGTGTATCGCCAAGTCTTTCAAAACTCCTTCTGTAAACCAATTCAAAAGGCTCCTAAACTATCTAGTCGGATATAGGAACAGTTCCAGTTTTCTGGTACCAAGTTTGTGTTAGTCACTTTCCTATTACTGGGACAAAAGAACAGACATTTATTACTTTAAAAAGCAGAGGATTAGGGGCAAAGGAGATAGCTTAGTGTTCTAAGGGCCTGCCTGGCAAGCACAAGGACTTGGATTTGATCGCCAGTACCACATGCCATACTGGCCCTGGAACCCTGGGCACACTGTGCCAGCACAAGAAACTCAATGCCTGCTATCCCAGTCCTGGGGAGGCTGAGCCAGGAGGATCATGAGGAGTCACAGCTACATAGAAAGAACCTATAGCAAATAAATAATAAAAAAGGAGAGAATTGACTTGGTTTATGATTTTAGAGGATTATATCCATTGTTAGTTGATTCCAAGGTAAAACCAACATAGAAAAGGAGTCTATATAAAGGAAAAACTATATACAATAAGAACTAGGAAGTAGAAGTCGCTGAGAAGAGACCACAATAAGAAAACACCTTTCTGGACCAGATCTGCAGTTATCCATCACTTCCATCCAAGCACTGGCCCCTGGCAGCTGATTCAGCTCATTAATAGACACCCTGTCTCAGTTACTCTTCTTTCTCATTGGAACAAATACCTGACACCCAAAATTAGAGAAGGAAAGGTTTATTTAGCTCACAGTCAGTAGAGGTTTCAGTCCATACTCCCAGGCAGAGCAGCACCCAGTGGCACAGAGCAGGCTTTCAAGGCAGTGGCCAAGAACAAAGAGTAAAGGGAGTGTCAGCCGCTCTGGTGGTTAACTAGCCTCTCTCCCCTCCTTACATTCTAATGAAAATTACCTGCCCCAGGGCAAGTGCAACATCCGCACCCACAATAATCAGGAACAAACTCCAGCGCCACCCATATGTCTCAGTTACTCTTCTATTATTGCTGGGACAAATACTGACACTCAAAATGAAGGAAGGAAAGGTTTATTTAGCTCAGTTACTGGAAGTTTCTGTCCTTATTCAGCTGGGTCCAAGGCAGAGCAGGACATGGCAGAAAACAACCTTTCATAGTGGTGGCAAAGAGCAAGAGCAAAAAAGGGGAGGTAGCAACAGTTCAAGTCCTTAGTTTCTCTTCCCATCTTACATTGTAATGCATCCACACCCATAGTAATCAACCACAGACTCCAGAAGCTACCCCATGACTACAGGAGGCTTTGTGGGACACCTATACAGAAGCCATAACATTCTGCCCCTGGACCCCCAAAGACTCATGCACATCACTTTATGCAAAAGCCATTCTAGTCCATCTCTAAGAGTTGTCAAAGTCACAACTGTTTCAGCATTGCTGAAAAGTTCAAGTCCCAAGTCTCTTCCAAAATCCAAAGCAAACTCTCAACTGTGAGCCCCTGTACAAATGAAAACTTAAAACACTTGCAAAAATTCAAAGGCACAAGAGAAACATTACCATTCCAAAAGATACACACAGCAGGATACCAAGTATTGGGACCAACACAAGTCCAAAATCCAGCAGGGCAAACATTAAGTCCTGTAGTTCCAAGTGGGACATCCGAAGCAATCGTGATGAGTTGTGAGCTCCAAAGGCCTACATGGCTTCCCTACAACACTTCTGGTGGTAGCTCCCATGAAGTCTTAGGCCAGCTTTGCTCTGTATTTGCAGTTTCCCTAAGATGATCCATGTTCCTGGCTTTTCCAAACTTCTGGGGTTTCCACTGAATAGGCTTCTCTCTCGCAGCTTCACACACTGCACTCAGGTGGGTATACAGCCTGGCCCTCTAGGCCTTCTGAAATCGAGGCAGAAGCCTTCTTAACCTCAGAACTCCTGCGTTCTGAATGTACTTAAAACCATCGCCACATGGATCATGTCAAGGTCCTCTGCCAGCTGGAGCCATAGCACGGCTTCCTTTTCTCTCAGCTATAAGGGTAGAGTGCCTGGGTGGCTAAGCGCCCTGACCCTGATTCCAAGGAATACATTCTCCACGCCTGCGCCATTCTGGAACCTGGTGTGGCCACTGCCGCCATTCTGGAATGTGGGGCTCAGCTGCTTTCTCCTCAAGGCAAAGTTTATGACATTTGCAGTTCTGAGGTTGCAAAGGGTGGAGGGAGACCTGCCTCCTCCAGTAATGCCCTCAGGCCATCCTTTCCAGTCTCAGGTTCCTTCCCAGCAATGGAGATCCTCTGAGCTCCATCTTTGCAGTCCACAAAAATGGAGCTTCCTTTCTGGCCAGATTCACATCATTTTAAACCCTCCAGCTGGGCTCCTCACTTTTGATTCTCAACATAAATCTGGCTAAAAGCCCCCAGTAACAACCATACCACTGCCCCAATATTTGGCTGCTTTGAAATATATTTTGCCAGATTGATCAGTCCATCATGCTTAAACTCAGTCTCAGGCAAAGTCTCTGGACATGAGCAAAATGCAGGCAACTTCTCTACCAAGTCAAAACATAAATGATCCAGAGTCCAACAACCAATGCAGTTCTTCTTCCCAGCGGAAATTTCTCCAGGTCTTTACAGGTCAGCTTTCCATCAGCCTTCTGGTCTTCTGAGCTCTGACCAGAATCTCCCAAACAGAACAGCTGAAGCTGTTTCAGTGCTTCACTTTTAGGCAACATCTCTGAACCTTTCCTATCTCTTCCCATAAGTCATGCCAAAATGTAATCCACATGGTCAGGTTTAGCCACAGCAATGACCCCACTCCTCTGGTACCAAATTCTGTATCGGTTACCCTTCTCTCATTGCTGGGACAAATACCTGACACCCAAAGTGAAGGATGGAAAGATTTATTTAGCTCACAGTTACTGGATGTTTCTGTCCATATTCAGCAGGTTCTAAGGCAGAACAACTCATGGCAGAAAACATCCTTTCAGGATGGTGGCAAAAAGCAAGAGCGAAAAGGAGGTGGCAGCAGCTCAAGTTGCTAATTTCTTTTCCAGTCTTACATTGCAATGCAAATCACCTGCCCCAGGGCAAGTGCAGCATCCACACCTTCAGTAATCACTCACAACTCCAGAAGCTGACCCACCACTGCATGAGGCTTTGGAGGGACAACAATACACAAACCATAACAGCATAACTGCATGAGGCCTTTGCAGGATAACCAAATACCAACCATAACACATCGTTAGGATCATGGCACCTTCCAAAAGCCCCATCTCTGCACTTAAGATGTTTGGGGCATATTTTATTTTTATTCTTTTTTTTTTTTTTTTTTATAAATAGAACTTTATTTATCACTATTAAAAATCTGTATCTTAAACAGACTTTTGGACTGGTAATTCATATCCATCAGTTTGTTCAACTTTAGCTCCAGTCTCATCCCCTTTATAGAGGTGCTACCTTCATGAAGCTCCATGAGTTTTCCCATTCAAACTTGGGCTTCTTCAGCATTTTTACTTTTCTGATGAAAACATCATGAAGGGGGTAGATAGACTGGCAAGCCTTTTTTATGTCTTTCCAAATGTTGTCAGGAATCAGTTTATTGACCACTTCCTTCAAGTCATTTGTGTGTACCTCTCACATCATGATTTCATCATCTTTCGGATCTGGTGGACCTGTTGGTGCTGAGTGTAAGGGGTCTTCCATATCTGATTATTGTGTTTTTTACTAAAGCCAACTCAGAACAGCCAACTCAAAAGCAAATAACCATCAATAGTCTTGACATCCACATGAGCTTTGATCATGATCTGCCATCTTTTGATCATGAAACACATTTTGTCACAGGTGAGATCCATGTCATAGAAGTTAGTCAGGCAGTTTTTGCCTGAACATCTTCAGTAATCAGGTTGCACTTTCTAAAGGGAACTTCATCATTTTGCAGATCAGCAAGGCTCACTTCAAAGATATGACCTTTGAGCCCATCGGAAGCAATTTTGGTTCCTTGAGTTCTGGTGATGAGTGTTTTTCCAATATTTCTTCTGTTGAACATAGCTCACACTTTCACATCATACCAGTCTTTTTTTAAAAATGGATCAACTACTTTCAAATTGGCTCCTGTTGCCATTTTTCATAAGGTGCTAGTTCTTGCCTACCACCATGGTGCTGCTAAGAAAGCCAAAAGGCTGGGGCCTTGGTAATTTAAAAAAAAAAAAAAGTTGCTTGAAGTTTCCTCGCTATTTTTTCTAACATTTTCATAATGAATTAAATGCTTTTGGCCCCTTTTGAAATTCTTATGTTAGGATTCTAATACAACATTGGCAATTATCAGTACTGTATGAGTCAGAATTTTACTAGAGGTACAGATATAACCCAAAATGTACAAATGCATAAGAAATTTCAAGACTGACTTGCAAGAGCCAGTAATAGAGTCAGATGAGGAAGTGTGCAGAGGGCGCCTACCCAATGGAGACTGAAGGATTCAGTCCAAGGTCTAGAGCACACAGGAGTGTTTTGTTCAAAACTGTATCAGGATGCTGATAGATCTATAATGGAAGGATGATGAACCTACACCAGAAGGCTGAAGGATCCACAGCAGAAGCCAAGAGTCTGTGCTAGAGCCAGAAGATGACATCCACGCTGATGGCAGAGACTGGAGCTCCTCTGAGGCCAAATGGGACCCTCTGTCCTTCCTCGTTCTCCTTAATGAGTCGCTCTAAAGTGTGGCCTCCACACCTATGGTGTGGAATTGCTGAACCAATTTAGTTAAGCTCTTAACTTCTCAAGTTGACACAATCAATCAACCACTATAATCCACTCCTTGTCAACTTTCCAACAGGCCTATTTCTTTAACGCAGTCTCTATATACAAAGTTATGCATATAATTGCACCAAACATGTTATAAGTATCCTGTGTAGAAACAGAAATGTACTAATTCTGCTACCAAAATAGAAGGTAGGTTTTCTGTGCTTGACACTTATGCCTAATCATTTGATAACTTCAATACTAATGAAGTTTTAATAATCTTTAATAACTGGTACTAAGTCCACCAATTTTATTATATTAGAACCATATAAGTATGAAACAGTACAATTATTTATTATTATTTATTTTTTTTATATTTTAGAGAAGAGTATTACAGAGTGCTCAATGTCTCACTATTAGATCAGATTCGTAGTAATCCACCTGTTCACAGCCTCCGAAGACCTGGATACAGATATGTACCACCATATCCAGACTCAATTGCTGTCTTGTGTGCCCCAAAGATGGAACCAGCATGGCAGGCCTAGAGATAAAACCCCAGCCCCGGCACCTGCTTGCAGGCACTTTAATCCCCTGAAACAGTACATTTATAATTTTCTTCTATAGATGATCATGGGTTGTAGCTGATATTTAGAACAACCTTCTTCCATTACTCATTCTATATTCCCTTTCTTTCAGCAAGCACCTCAGCAGGCCTTGCTTCTTTGCCTGGTGTAGTGACCCATAGCTTCACTCCTGAAGGCTCTGGACCATTTGTCACTGTGCCTGTCTTACGCTGTTGTAGTTTCCCTTTGACTTGAATAATAGAGTTTGGCAATACTAAGAGGCGCCCTAAGGGATCTCCTGTACTTCAGTTATACTCTTCCTTTCTTCCGTTGTGGAGTAGTAATCCAATTTCCCCTTGATAGTCTGAGTCAATCACCCATGACAACACTGCCACTCCATTTTTAGTTTGTTTCCCCAGAGGCATGAGGAGACCAAAGTGACCGAGGGGAAAATCTTAGCTTACAGTTCAATGGTATCATTGTTGTACTTCCTAGTACAAGCTTTTCCCTTCTACAACTAGGACTTTTAGTCCAGAAGAACATAAAGTTGTCAGGACAAGAAACAAAAATTTTGCTAGTGGGTCACTAGGAATAATGGTGAATGGTACTATTCCTACTGCTACCCCTTGATTCCTGGACCCCTGAGTCTTGGCTATGGGAGAGAGAGTACAATACAGAGGATACTGATTAAAAGCATATACAGCCTTTTGAAGTGCCTTACCCCATCCCTGACAACTACTGCCACCTAGCTGGACCTGTAATTGAATTCAAAAGACCATCCCTCTTTTCTATCAGTCCAGCTGCTTCTAGATGGTAAAGAACATGATTTCATGAACATAAACCCACTGCTTCACTTTTTTGGCTATGAAATGGGTACCTTGATCAGAAGCAATGCTGTGTGGAATTCCATGGCATTGGATAAGGCATTCTGTAAAGTCTATGAATATTAGCTTGGGGAGAAACATTTGTGCAGCAAAAGCAAAGCTATATTCAGTGTATGTATCTATACCAGTGAGAACGAAGCACAGTCCCTTCCATGATGGAAGTGGTCTAATATAATTAACCTGCCACCAGGTCACAGGCTGATCACCCTGGGAAATGGTGACATACTGGGGATTCATTGTTAGCCTCTGTTGCTGGTATATTGTGCATTCATCAGTGGCTGTAGCCAGATAAGCTTTGGTGTGTGGGATTCCATGTTGCTGAGCCCATGCATAACCTGCATCTCTGCCACCATGGCCACTCTGTTCTTGGGCCCACTGGGTAATAACAGGGGTGGCTAAGGAAGAAGGTTGGACACTATCCACAGAACAAATCATCTTACCCACTTGATTATTAAAGTCCTCTTCTGATGTTGCCTTTTGGTGAACCTTTGGGAAGACAATATTTTGTATCCTTTGCCCGAAAGGGAGGTCTATCCGTATACCTCTTCCCCAAATGTCTTGGTCACGAATTTGCAATCATGCTCCTTCCAAGTTCCTGACCATCCAGCCAAACTGTTGGCTACAGCCCATGAGTCAATGTACAGTCACGCTTCTAGCCATTTCTTCTTCCAGGCAAAATGTACTACCAAGTGCACTGCCCGAAGTTCTGCCCATTATGATGACTTCTCTTCACCACTGTCCTGTAGTGATGTTCCAGAAAGGGGCTGTGATGCTGCAGCCATCCACTTGCGGGTAGTGCCTGCAGAGTGTGCAGAGCCATCTGTAAATCAGGCCCTAGCCTTCTCTTCCCCTGCACCTACCAATGCCGTAGGTACAGGCTGGGAAATAGAAGGTAACATAGCAGGTGTAGGAGTCATAGTTATCTGGGCAACTTCTTCATGTAATTTACTTTACTTGTACTCTGTAGACCTGCCCTGGCTCTCCCATAAGTGTATCACTTCCATTTACTAATAGACTGTTGCTGTGCTGTTGGTAGATCAGATAATGCCCAGGCCATGATAGGCAACTCAGGTTTCATGGTAACCTGATGTCCCATAGTAAAGCATTCAGTATCCAGTAAGGCCAAGTAGCAGCCAAAAGCTGTTTCTGAAAAGGAGAGTAGTTGTTTGCAGGTGATAGCAGAGCTTGCTTCAAAATCCTAAAGGCCTCTGCTGCAATCCACCAGTGGGGGCCAGCCAGGAAGCCAAACAGAATCCCTATCTACCATTGACACTTCAAGTACCATTGGATTTACTGGATCACATGGTCCTAGGGACAGAGCAGCCTGAACAGTAGCCTAGACTCTTGCAAAGCTTTTTCCTGTTCCAGGCCCACTCAAAATTAGCAGCTTGGCCGGGCGTGGTGGCGCATGCCTGTAATCCCAGTACTCGGGAGGCTGAGGCAGGAGGATCGTTGTGAGTTCAAGACTAGCCTGAGCTACAAAGTGAGCTTAAGACCAGCCTGAACTGCATAGTGAGACCCTGTCTCAAAAAAGACAAAAAAAAAAAAAAAAAAAGAAAAAATAATTAGCAGCTTTCTGAGTCACTCAGTAAATGAGCCTGAGTAAGATACATAATCCAAATAGGCTCCTTTTTGTTCATAGGGAAAGCCAGATGTAATACCTTATCTTTTAACTTAGAAGGAATTTTTCTAAATGCTCCACACCACTGGACTCCTAGAAACTTCACTGAGGTAGAAGGGCCTTGAATTTTGTAGGATTTATTTTCCATTCTCTTGCCTTCAACTGCTGTACTGACAAATCCAAGCTGGTTGCAACCTCGTGCTCACTAGGCTCAATCAGCATAACATCATCAATGTGATAGACCAGTGTGATATCTTGAGGAAGAGAAAGGCAATCAGGGCAGGAGTGTTAATATAACCTTGTGGTAAGACAATGAAAGTTTATTGCTGATCTTTCAACTGAAGGAAAACTGTTTCTGATGATCCTTATGGATAGGAATGGAGAAGGCATTTACCCATTCAACAGCTGCATACCAACTACCAGGAGATGTGTTAATCTGCTCAAGGAAGGAAACCACATCTGGCACAGCAGCTACAATCAGAGGCACTACTTGTTTCAGTTTAGGATAATCTACCATCACTCTCCAAGACCTATCTACTTCACAGGCCAAATGGGAGAATTATACAGAGATGTGATGGGGACCACCACCCCTGCATCTTTCAAGTCCTTGATGATGGTGCTAATCTCTGCAATCCCTCCATTATTGAATGCAATATTACTTTTGCTTCACTATTTTATCAGGCAAGAGCAACTGTAATGGCTTCCATTTGGCCTTTCCAATCATAATAGCCCTCACAACACAGGTGAGGGAAGTATGTGAGGATTCTGCCAAGTGCTAAATATATCTATCCCAATTATACGTTCTGGAACTGGAGAAATAACTACAGGACAGATTTGAGGGGCTATTGGACCCACTCTGAGTCCACTCTAAGATCCCAGCAAGCTCATTGCCCTTACATTTCCTAACTGATTTATTGTGGTCCCCACTGTAAGGTCTGGCATGCAGAGAAGAACAATGATGGGGTTCTTAAAGGACGCTGGTGCTCCTCTCACAAATCTGTTTCTCAAGATGTTAGTGTAGGGTATGTCTTCAGGATCATCCAAATATGGAGGACTAGGTTGAACACAACTGATCCCCTCCAGCATTCCCATTTCCTTAAGCCTCTGAATCCCCTCCTCAATAGTAAACTATGGGATATCAGGCATGTCTCATTCATTACAGTGGGCCATCTCTTGGGTCAAATAAACTATTAACACCTTTCTTCACTCCAAGAGCTGCAGTATTAAATTCAGAATCCTTACTTAATGGGCCCAGATAAACAAATTTATCCTGATCCAGGTGTATGTTTTTGCTGCCATTATCCCACACTCATAAAATCTAGTCCCATGCTTGCTAATTAGGCCTCCGCTTATAAGAGTTAGAAAACTCAAGTCATTCTTGAATTTCCTCATGGATCATATTATGTACCTCATCCTTAGGCACCTTATATGATTTAAGCCTGGTTATGGGCCTAAAGGCAAACGTGAGTGGTAAGGGTGGGTTCTGAAGAGTCTCAGCATTATCCTTTTTGGTCAACAAAGGATTAGTTTTTCCAGATATATTAGGAGACTTTAAGACTGCAGGAGGTTGGGCCAGTGATGCCTCTGCCGTAGTGAGTGGGGAAATCTCCTGTGGCATAACAATCTCATTAGCAATAGGAACCCAACATCTTCAGCCTCTCAGGATCCTTCCACATATCTCCATCCCAATTTGTAGGATCCCATTCTTTTTTTTTTTTTTTTTTTTTTTTTTTTTTTTTTTTTTTTTTTTTTTTTTTTTTTTTTTTTTTTTTTTTTTTTTTTTTTT
>PVKA01013827.1:14795-31792 GCA_004027165.1 Ctenomys sociabilis | reverse complement strand
CCCATTCTTTTCTTATCAGTACCCTCACAAGCATTAAATTTACATTGCAGTACAGCCAATTGAATTATGGGGGCCTGCACTTGGATTTCTGCAGCCTTAACCTGTGGCCAAAAGAAAGGATCTTATCTTGCAGGACACACTAAGAAACTTTTAGATTTCATATTGAATCTTTGAGTTTCTTATCATTATTAAGTTTACTCAGTGAGGCTAAGACTAACTAGTCAGCATTATTATATTCCTCAGTGTGCCAAAGAAATTTAAAATTTTTATGTACACAATCACTAAGTCCCTGACATCTCACAAGTGCTAAATCAGGATAATCAAAAGGATCTAAATGGTATATTGGTTTAAACAGCTTATCTGCCATGAAGGCTCCACCCCTGGGATACAATGAGATGGTAATTGAGACTGGGCATAGTGGTGCGCACTTGTAATCTCAGCACTTGGGAGGCTGTAAACAGGAGAATCACTATGAGTTTGATCTAGTAGTGAGACCCTGAGCACCCTGTAGATTTTCCCCTAAATTACAAAATAAATAAAATAAAATAAAATGAACACCTCATGCCAAGGATTATTAATATACTCTTTAAAATCTGGAGAGATGATGGTGTATTTAGGTCTCATCAAATCACAGTGCCTACACGAAGAACTCTAAAGCCATTTTAAAAAAATGCATCTATTGTAGACTGCTGGACTGTGTTGGATTGTTTCACTGAATTCAAACACCTATAATTAATTGAACAACAATAGAATACCCATATTTGGCAGGACTAAACAGAAAAAAGGGGATATGAAGGAAGAACCATTCTGTGTTATATAAACAGTACAGTTAGGATAAATATGCAGTGCTTTTGTGTAATTCTATGAGAAGATTTGCACTAATAGTATTTGGACAGGATATCCTGCCACTTCTTGTACTATAGATAATCACTAGGAAAATAACAATGTAAAAAGTATTAATTATTGAAACTGTACTATAATTCAGCTTTAAAAAAAGATAAGTATGCAGTTACATTCTCTTAATTCATTGATAAGAGACATCTGCTCTAATAGTGTTTGTAAATAGAATATCATGTATGCACCTTGTACAACAAAAAAACACTATGAAAACAATATGCAATGTATTAATTATTGAATCTGTCCTACTTAAAAAAATGCTTTCATATTCTGTTCCTCTATACCACTTCTAATACCAAAAATCAGTATCAGTCAAGGTTTTACTAGTAGTACAGATATAACACAAGATGTATGAATGTATAAGGAATTCCAAGATTGGCTTACAAGGATCAACCACAGAGCCAGATGAGGAAACATCTAGAAGGTGTCTGCATGCTGGAGACTGGAGGATTCAGTTCCAGGTCTGGAGCCCATGCAAGTAATCAGTATCTGTGACAGAAGGCTGATGAGTCTACAGTAGAAGGCTGAAGGATCTCAAGCAGAATCCAAGAGTCTGCTAGAACTAGGAGATGATGTCCAAGCTGATGGAGAAGACTAGAGCTCTTCTGAGGAAGAATGGGACTCTCCATCCTTCCTCATTCTCCTTAAGTAATGAGCCACTCTAGAGTGTGGCCTCCACACTTGCGGTATGAAATTTCTGAGCTGATTTAGTTAAGCTCTTAGCTTCTCAGGTTGACACATTCAATCAACCACTACAAGTACTCTTTGAAAAAAAATGATTAAATCATGAAGCTGAGTTCTGATGAGTAACATTATTACTTATAAAAAGACTCCAGAGAACTCTCTTGACCACTTCCAAAGTAATTATGTAGAAGATGGTAGCACACAACTTGGAAGAGAGCCCTCACCAGACAGTGACTGAGCTGATGCAATAATTTTACTTCTAGTACCTCAAAAATTAAGAAAAGGCATTTATACTACTATTACAGCCTAGTCAATCTATGGCACATTGTTATAGTTCAAACTAAGATATATATTCACTATAAAATATATGTTATATATAATATTATATATATATATATATTTTCTATTTATATACATAAGATAAATAAAACATGCATATTTATATACATAAATATATATATATTTTGTTTGTTTGTTTTGGTGGTACTAGGGATCAAACTCAGAACCTCATGCTTGCCAAGCAAGCACTTATTCCACTGAGTTATCTCCCCAGCTCCTAAGACATATTATTATTAAATCACATCATAAAATTGAGGATTGTGTCTGTGCCCTGCATAAAATATTTTAAAGTGTAAGAAGAGGACAAGGGTAAAATGTGTCAGTTTCTATGAAATTGAAACATGAAATTTGCACAGCATCATTTCTAGCGCAAGTTCACTTTTTAGAAATAACAAAAGATCTCATCCTAGTTTCAGTCAACTTTTATGAATTTTAAATCTCAGCTTATTAGCACTTCTCTATGAGAGCTGCCTTATTCTTTGCCTTGCCTGTGCCACACTGCCATCCTTCTCGCACAGAGCATTCAACCCACTCTGATTACTTCACTCAGGACTGCCCCAGCAACTCAGGGTTGTCACAGCTGCATCCACGATGAAGCATTAGTGCCATCATTTGTTTTTTGTTTTTTTTCTTCCATTTAAAGTATAAAGACACTGGTGAAAGAAGAAACAGAAACACTTGCATAGGAAAAGATATTCTGGATGTAAAGATGAAGTTTGATAATAAAAATGAAGATTTGAATTATACGCGAATTTGAATCTTTTTTGCTTTCTTGTCTCCAGTGTTAATCAAGGATCTATACACCTAAATTTGTGCAGTTTTTCAAATATCCTCATAATCTTTATCTTATAATTATACTCTACTGAAATATGAAAACAACAGATGTACTTTCCTCTATCACAAAGCAGTCATAGCAAAACTCACTAGTTAAAAACTATAAGCAATCAACGCTAAGCATTTGGTAATGTGGTGATTCTTGAGGTAAACACTGTTCCTGAAGCGCCCACAAATGTCAGTCAGAAGCTAATAGATGTGAGCAAACTGCATCAGAATGGCTTCCTACTGTATTCTCTGAATAGCAGATTTTGAGACAGAATTAAGAGTGAAAAGTGGATTGAGGCAATAATGTTTATTATAAAAAAGTGAAGAAGGAAGATTGGCAGAGACAATCTTCTGACAATCAGACAACAGTAACTGCAAGTTCCACAAAAAGCTCCTCACCTAAAGAATCTGTTAGGAGAGGTCCTTAGCACAGGAAGCATTAAGGTTCTACAGCGGTCGCTGCGTCAGGCACTACTCTGGTAACTCCAGAGTCATCTGACATTGTCGCAAAGGCTGAGGAAGACCTGTTGCCAGAGGCTTTTATCTAACCATGTGTCTTACAAATGGATAATGAGTACTTTCTTGAACTGTTATAATGATTCTATATCTATGTTTCTGGAATAAAAATAATCCCTTATAGTTACTGGCCATATGATTGGACTTTTTGAACAAAAATATTAAAATATACTCAATATATATTAGAATTCATAATCATTTATTTAAGTAGACCTACACCTAAAAATCTGAAGTATTTTCTCTGGCTTCTTCTTCTTTTTGTTTTTCACAAAGCATTCTCTCTCTCCAAGCATTGATTGGAACATTAGTGAACCCTCAGTTTTTCCTTTCCATTTTCAGGCAGTGTTGTATCTTATCCAGACTCACAAAAGTTGTGCTTCAGAGTCTTTCTTGTTTATGATGATCAGTTACAATATAACATTTCAATAACACTCTAGTACTAGACAGTCTCAAAATATTTGTATAAAGATCTTATTTGTCCTACTTGTATTATTTCTTCACTCTCAGAAAAGATCAGAACACCTTTGTGTCCTTCCTCTCACTGGTCATTACATCTTTATACAGTCCCTGAAATGACCTCAACCCTCTTCACTACAACCTAATTTTTCAATAACTCCTTTGCTCCTTGCCGTAGCTACTTAATAGCTGCCCTCAACACCATCATTTACAGAATGCAGATAATATTCTCATCTTCCAGGAGTGGATATTGTTTCAGTGTCTTTTAGTGGGAGCTCTTAAAATGAAGGTGGAACTCACCATTCTCAAAAATACTGGAGATTCTGAAAAATATGGATACTGAAGATTATATATCATAGCAGATAAACAAGATCCTACATTTATATATCTTTGGGGAAAAACAAATTCCTAAGATTTTATAACTTTGGAGGAAAAAGAACAACTGTTTTATTAGTTATTAAATTAGATAATGTAAAGGTAAATTTAAACTCAACAATGTTGTTTCTCTGTTCTGAAAATAATAATGAAACATTTTTCGCGTAAATGACTTTTGTATGTAACTAGAAATTATCCTATGGGTTATGTCTTCCAAACCATTAAGGTTCAGATATTCATTCAAGAACTCTAGAAAACACTGAATTTGAAAATAAACTAGTTAATTAAATTCTGATCACTCTCAGCAAACGTGGTAAGAAAATGAGCCAATTACAGATACACCATTTACACTCCCGACATGAGCATCCTGAATCAGATGCACCATCTAAGACAAGTCTGCTTTTGACCATCAAGGCTGATCCAGGAAATAGGTCTGTGGCAAGCCCAGCCCATGGCAGAGATGGTCGCATGCATCTCTTATTTGTGTGAAGGTGTTGGGAATTGAATTTAAAGACTGCTTGTGAAATAGCACATATGCTTTACAGTATGACTTCAAAACTCATGTGATAAAGGCACATGCCTGTAATTTTAGCATTCTGATAGGCTGAGGCAGGAATGACTCAAGGTTGAGCTCAGGTTGGATTATTTAGCAGATGAGCAAAACTCTGTCTTAAAATTAAAAAGAAAAAAATTAAAAGAGGTTGTAGTTCAATATGTAGGGCTTGAATTCAATTCTAGTATATCAAACATGCACACACACACACACACACACACACACACACACACACACCACATTTGCTTCTTCGAATAGTATGGAACTGAGCCATACACACCTGCTTACTCCTCAGCCTTCTGATGCATTGTCACGTGAGTACCTGGTCCAGTTTTCTGAAAGATGAGAGAATATGTGGGCAGGAAATAAGCTTAGCAGCTAGGTCTACCAAGAGAATTTAACCATGCACCAAACTTGAAATTTCTTAGACCAAAACTATTCAGACCAAATTGAGCTTCCACAGACTCATGAGCTGTTTTTTTAACTAAACAAGTAGATATTAAGATAGCTTACTGTAATGATTGATACACTGTGTCAACTGAGAAATTTAGAAGTTTAAGTAACTCAGCATGGTGCTAACACCCTCACCCTGTGCTAGTCAATAACATCTGGATGGTATGAGTTCTACACCCACCCTAGAAGGGGGCGGCCTGCTTAAAATATAATTCAGGAAATAAGACTTATTTGCTCCCTTTTGCTCTTGTTGCTTTTGCTGTTTTCTGTCTTTTTTTTTTAGTTTTTACCATGTATCTTACCAGCTTCCTTGAAGCCAGATAAATGGGACTGAAGCCCTCCAAATGTTGGATGAATGAATATTTTCAGATTTATTTTGGATGTCAGGTATTTTGACTTCACAATGAGAGAATAGTAACTAAGATGTAATTTAGTATTAAAGAAGTGAGGTACTTGTTGTGACTATGTGGGGAGAGTTTGGAAAGGTTTGAAGACCTTGCCTGAAAGGGTAGCACTGGACACCGTAAGCTCTTCTGTATGGGAGACTCTAGCCAGAGCTCAGAAGACCAGAAACCCAGTGAAGACCAGGCAGGGGGTTTTCTGCTGAGAAAAATGATTGTATTGGGTACTGGACTCCAGACCATGTGTGATATGGGTGGGCAGACAGTTGGTCTGCACTTTTCTAGATAAACAGTAGACTAATTTATGTGGCAGAGGTAATGTCAGTGTTCTCAAATGTTCAGACTATGCATGGCTGCTGCGGAGGGTCAGATCTATGTCAAGAAAAAAGAACAAAGTTCCAGAAAAATGATTTAAAATGATCTGAGTTGGCCTAAAGGGAAGGTCCAGTAAAGCTATGGACTACAAGGATAGATCTGAGGTTATCGTCTCTGCTGAGAAAGGATAGGAAAATGTAAAACATGGCGTGAGGGCATCATAAGAAGCAGCAAGTCTCTACCCTTCCTGGCCTCAAACACTGCAAAAGCAAAAGACTGTTGTGAGGAGAAAGTGAAAGCTCTCCATGTTCCTAAATGCCAGAAGCATAGAAAATTTGTTCCTAAGAATTTGATTCAGAGTGCCCACTGATTCAGGGATTCAACCTCTACAGCCAAGGGAAAGGGAGGCTTGTCCTCCACTCCAGCTGGCAGAAGACCTTGGTGCCATCTACATGGCACTGGTTTTAGGTGCATAGTAAAAAAAAAAACAGGAGTTGTAGAGGTCAAGAATACTCCCTGGTAGTGTGCTCCTGAGATGGCAGTGCATGAAGCTGTGAGTATGAAACTAAAGGTTTGGTGGAGACACCAGAAGTTTGGATAGGGCAGGAAAGTGGATCATCTAAGGAAACCTGCAAGAAGTGAGGAGAGGAGGCCAAAGAGAGAAGCCATGGGAGCTACAGCCCCTGGAAGTGTCACAGGGGTGGAGCCATCCAAGCACTTTGGACCTCATACTAGACCGCACATTGCTGGGATGCTGCACATGAAACTATAGGATGTAATGTTTGCCCTGTTGAATCTTGGATGTGTTTTGGTCTCAATCTCTTGTATTCCCTTGTGTGTAACTGTTGGAATGCAAATGTTTACCTTGTACCATTACAGCTGGAAGTGTTTGACTTAATTTTCATTTTTTACCAGAGATTGCAGCTAAAAGTTATTTTAAATCTCACATGAGACTTAGAATTTGAACTTTTGAGTGATACTGAAACTGTTAGGACTTTGGTAACTCTTTCAGATGGACTAATTACCTTTTGCACAAACTGATGTAGATGGGTCTTTGGTGGGATGCAGGGGCGAAATGTTAATTCGGATGCAATTTAATGATTGTTAAAGTTGTGCTGTAATATTCAAGTTGTGAAATGGTAGGAGAAAACCTGTCTTTGTGTCTGGATGCCAGTTTAAAGAAATGTATATGACTAACAAGGTGACAAGTGGTGGAGTGTAATACTTACTACATTTTGTCAACTTGAGAAATTTAGTTTAAATAAGCAACTCAGAAAGGGTCCAGGACCTCACTTTGTAAGCCCACTTTGCAAATCCTCATGCTATGCAGAAAGAGATGGTGTGATTGTTACATCTGCCTGAGGGGTTGGTAGCCTGGTTACAATATAATGGAAGAAAAGAGGCTTATGTGTGCTCTTTTTGCTTTGCCGGTCTTCTTCCCCCTTCAAGTGTTGCTCCTGTGTTATGGCCCCTGCTGATTATGGACTGAGATTTCCACAAATTGTGCTAACTAAAGTTTTCCTTCCTTAATTTTGGGCAGCGATATTTTGTTTCAACAAGGAGAGGAACGTATCTAAGGTACTTAGCATACAGAAGTCCCTGTAATGTACATCCTGGACTGAAATTGGTCACTAGCTGACATGGACTGCCAGCCACATTGCCTCCAGAAGGACATTCTGGGCACGGCTATCTTCCACAAGCCTGGAAATGTGCTTGTTTCCTTTCTTTATTCACTACATCACTAAGTTAAGGTGCATCACCTTAACTAATGTATTCTCTTTGCCATGAAAGTGAAACTTATAATCAAAGATTTTTCAGCAAGTGTCATATAAAAGGTGAAAAATGCAAAAAAAAAAAAAAAAAAAAAAGGTTGAAATGGGCTGAGGTGATAACTCAGCAATCTGGGTGCCTGCCAGGAAAGTGCATGGACAGTTTGATTGCCAGTAGCACATGCCATACAGGCCCCAGAACCCTGAGTTCACATGATGCACCTGCCCAAAACCAGGTTTGGTGGCACATGGCTATGATCCCTGTGGTGGAAAGGCTGAGACAGGAGGATCACTGTGAGTTCTAGCTCTGTAGTGAGATACTGTAGCAAATAAATAAGAAAAAGGGAACTGAGAGAAATAGTAGAAAGAAAAAAACGTTATTTACACCTGTCACATATATGAGAAATATACAGAGGAAAAAGTCAATAGTTTATGAGTTAGGGTGTTTCTACCACCCTAACACAACAACAACAAAATAGAACGGATGCCTAAGTAACAGATGGTCTTAAATTCCAGACATAATTTACAGAACTCTTAGAAGTCTGAAAACAAAAGATATGAGAAGAGTTCATCTTTGTCATCCTGAACTGCATGGTAGGTACAGAATGGATTTCACTGTAGGGACTAAATGAACCATTAAAATGCTCAAAGTAACAATTAATGTTCTATAGCAGTGACAATCTGTATGATGACAAGAATTTGAAGGACTCAGTGAAAAAGTGGCAGCAGACCTGAAGTGACTACAAATATTTAAATTCCTGTGGCATACTCACTGGTACATATTAGAAAGAAATAAAATATTTTGACAAAAATCTTTTGGAAGGGCAATTTCTGCTTCAACATGGGGCATGATGAATTTATGAATTTCAAAAGAATGTCAGATTGTGTTACAAATGGTGGTATTTAAACTTAGGAGATACGTTGAAGTTTTTGAATAGTAGTCCCAATATTTAGCCATTTTAGGACAGACTACCTTTGTCCAAGATGTATTAATTGGGGAGTTAGATGTTTGTGAAATATGAAAGTGTAGTAAAAAGAAATGTCTTTCCTAAACCCATTTTTTAGTGTTCAATTTTAAATTGCTTTTTAATTTTCCAGTTTGGAAAGAAATCAAAGGAAGAAGAAGGCATAATAGAAAGAGCATGAAAATATGACAAATTTAAAACTGAACATCTACATACCATAGACAAGAAAGTGAGAGAAAAATTTGACAAATATGTCTTCTAGCTTAGGATTTATTAAGAGGTGTTTGCAAATTATCTTTTCAATTTTGAATACAAATTAAATCATAACTAATGCACTCTTGTTATTTTCTGGTTTGTGTCATCTTAGAATTTGAATCTTGGGGCTTATTAAATTTTCTTTATTGCAAAGTCTGATCTAAGAAAGAAAGTAAC
Source organism: Ctenomys sociabilis (assembly GCA_004027165.1). NCBI lineage: Eukaryota > Metazoa > Chordata > Mammalia > Rodentia > Ctenomyidae > Ctenomys > Ctenomys sociabilis. The sequence continues at coordinate 22,815 of PVKA01013827.1, read as the reverse complement.
TCCTAAAGAGAAACGTCAAATATAGAAAGGAAAATAGTGCTTTGGAAAGAGGTGGACAGAATATAAATAGAAAGAAGCTGGCTGATATTTATGCAGAATTTTCTACCATGCTATAAAATTATTGTAAATATTACATTCATTTAATATCTGTATTCTTTGTAGCAATTTATGCTTATATGTAGTAATTCTTCAAATGGTTATGTTTTGACTGAAAGGGGGTTAGAAGAAAAGTGTAAAGAATCCCAGCCTTTCTCTGCACTTTTCTTTGTTTTTGTATTTTTTAGGAAGGGGGACTTATTGTGATCTGCCTGCTTATAGCCTCCCAAGAGCTGGGTTTGCAGGCCTGCACCACCACACCCAGTCTCAATTGCTGGCTCAGCCCCCGGGGGCGGGGCTGGCACAGCAGGCCCAGGGATCAAACCCTCAGCCCTAGTCTGCCTAAACAGGGGCTTTAATCCACTGAGCTATTTGGCTGGCCCTTGAATTTTTTGAATATGTCATCAGTACAAAATGGGTTGAAAGAACTAAATGATAGGATGGTACAGGTTATCTAATTACATGAGAAAAATGCAGAATGAAGTGTCAGCCTGGCAAAAAACAAAAACAATACTTAAACGCACCAGTTGCAAAAGGAACTTGATGAATGTGAATACATTCCTACTACTGAATCAGTTTTCTTAATCAGTGATCTAGAAAACATCAAAATGACAGGTTCCACAAAAACTGTGGTGGAAAGAGAAATCTGACCGCTCCTCAGAACTCTGGCATGGAATCACTGCTGCATCAGAATCCTTAAGGCGTACATCATGCATGTAAGAATGTAAAATACTAGCGTTCAGAGTGGGGGAAAAATAACAAAAGGCTTCTCTTTAGAGAGGAAGAATTTTATATATAAAATTCTATAATTAGGTTGGTTAAACGTGTGTTGGTCATATGATTTTCTTTGTAGATTTAATTTCAGTCAAAATCTAGTATGTCATAAGAAACCATTTCTCAGAACTGACTCATTCATGTCATTGTTCACCTTCATATATTCTGCTCTTCACAGCAGCTACTGTATATGAAAGAAAAATATTGTTTTCTCCTTCCCTCAGAAAAAAAGTTGTTAAGATATAAACAAGAGAATAATTGTAATTATGAATTGTAGTGGACGTACAAATAATATAAAAATGTGTATGACTGATGGAACATGATAGGGTAAAAGAATATCTGTACTTGAGCACTGCAATTAGAAAATGTCCTGCTGAATTGCTGAAAGCTAGCACATGAAGGGGGTATCAGTCAGTGCTTAGTAGAGAAAGAGATTTAATCCAAGGCATAGAAATATATAAGAATTTACAAGGCTGGCTTACAGTGGCCACCCACAGACTCAGGTGTGGGAGAGTACAGAAACACCCTCTCCTTAATGTGAACTAAGGGATTCAGGTGAAGGCCTTGAGCTCAGGGTATTGTCCCACATGAGTCTGTATCAGGACACTAAAGGGTCTGAACCAGAAAAGCTGAAGAGTCCGGGCTGGGAGCCAGGAGATGACATCTAAGGTGAAGCCAAAGACAGGAGTGTGTCCAAATAAGCAGAAACTGTCTTTTCTACTTCATTTCCCTCTCTTACCAACCTGGGGATAATCTTTCCTAGGGTGGGACTTCTGCCCCCAGGAGCATGTTGGCCCAAATTTGCTAAGTGTTTCTTATTCAAGTTGCCACAGTCAATCGTGCATCGCAAGAAGCTCCATGGAAATGCATGAGGACGACAACTGCAGACAGCGGAACATGTGGCCAACTGCTACAGTTTGAATCTCCTAGTTCCCCTTTGTGTGATAAATACTGGTCCTAAGCTTGCAGCATAGGTTCAGGATGGTGGAGCCTTTAAGAATTTCTGTAGGAAGGAAGTGAAATTACTGGTGGTGTGCCCGCAAGGGATCCCAGCCCTGCTCCCTCTCCTGTTTCTTGGATGGGTTGAGTAACTCTGCATCCCACCCCAATGCTATGCCTCACCTCCAGCCCTAACATGGTACAGACAGTGCCTGTAGAGTGAAACCAGAGTAAATGGCCATAGGATGAGCCAAGATACATATTTCTTACTTGTAAGTTGACTTTTTCAGTTACCTTGTTACAGAAACAAAAAAAGTAATACCAAATGTCATGAAGAATTTTGTGTATCTAAAGACAGAAGACCATAGAGCATTGAGGGTTAAAAAAAATCTAAGCTAAAACCAGAGAAGGGCCTGAAGTACTGTGTATATCCAGCAACTTGTCTGCTATTTCTGCATAACAGAAAGCTTCAGAAAAACAAGGGCCATAAAGTAACTCACGTCACTGAGAAACATTAGTCCAGCTGACCTGTTGGCATTGGGGCTGGTAGCGTGTAGTGGTATACTCCCTGGGCTGATCTAGAGTGTGTTCTTCTCATGGCATAAAGGGGAATCATATTAGATGAGCACATTTCAAGACCTTGTTTGCATAAGGATGATAACATCCCCTCAGTCAAAGCAAGCCAGATTAAGCACAGGGGAATGTAGTAATGAAAAGGCCATCTGACAAGAGAAACTTCTAGAGTGCACTACAAAGAGCAAGAAGAATGTTTCTCCTGAAGTTGGAAAGTGTACTTTTATTTTGCATCCTATATAGCAGGAAATAAAAAGATAGCATGAGACATTCAAAACAGAGAAAAGTACATTGTTTTGTTCAGTAGCATTGATCTTGATATTCCTTTACACATGGAAAAATGGACTTTGTGGCCTTTGAACTGTTGGAAATAGCTTGCCAAGTAGTTCAGCAGTAATTGATATCTTCAATAGCCACATAGATAAACATAGATCAGAAACAAAGAAAACGTTGAACTACCCACTGAATTATGTCATGGAATTGACATATGTCAATTCTTCTATGGAAATAACTTACCTAACAATTTTGTCTCTTTATCATTAGCACATTCAGATGAGGAAATATTTATAATATGCTCTGATCAACAGGGAGGATATAGTAAGGGCTTTAGTTAGCCTTCTAAAACTTATTGTAGTAACGTCAAAAGTATATGAGAAACCAGAAAAAAGCAAAGACAAACTGAAGCTACACACTTGGAAAAATACAATTTAAAATTATATCAAACTCCTGAGCTGAAGCCCATGTTATATTCTATCATGTAGCTTACTTGGCTTACTCACTGGTAGGTAGCTAGTATTCCTTATAATGGGGAAGTTTTAACACTTTAAATACTACATGAAGGCTGTCTGAGTGTAGCTGTAGGGTGGGGTGAGGACACTCTCCAGATGCTATGCTGCCAAAGGAAATATATTTTCTTATGAAAACTTATATACTGGTAAAATATACTAATGGAATACTTATTTTGAAATTTAGTTTTGTTGGACGGTATGATTTTGTTAAATATGTGCTAAACAAGTTGGGAACAGTGGCATAAAACTATGATCCCAGCTTAGGAGACTGATGCAGAAGGATTACCATGAGTTTGAGGCCATCATGGACCATGTAGGCCTATTCAAGGCCAGCTTGAGCTACATAGTGAGACACTTTCACACACATATGAGCACAAAGTAAAACAAAACATGTACTAAACATATATGTAGCAAAAATGAAGCAATAAACTTACATGGTACTCCTATGGGATTTTTCTATGCATTTAGTATAATAAATACCATGACAGAAATGCATAGAAAGAAGGGTAGCAGTGCCCGCAAAGCTTTGTTGATCAGCTCTTTCATTCTCTGTGTATGTGAACCCAGCACATCATGTTTAGGAAACTCCTGGTGCAAGAAAGCTGCACCCTGGCAGTATTCAGCAATAGTCAATGTCTCAAACAGTGAAAAATGCCACATTGTGTCCTCATGCTTCCAGTTTTTCCCCACAGCCAAATGACTAGGACAGTTTATTCCAAAGGCACAAGCTTGGAATTGACGTAGGACACAGAGCAGTCACAATAGGGCAGCTAGAGTCTCAGAAAGAGGACTCCAAAGCTGCTTCAGAAAGTCACAGCAGTGGTAGCAAAAGGTTGTTTTAAGGGACAGGAAGTGTTTGGAGGGAAATGGACGACAATGCATCATTCATTTCAATACATCAAAAAATTAAACACTTACTATATCTTTAGATCACACTTCATGATTTAGTGACCAAGAAATGGGGCCTGAAAAAGGCTTTTGTAAATATTTAAGGTACAAACTCAAGAACAGTTAGTTAAATGATAAGTGGCAAAAGCCATCGCTATTCCAATTTTCTCATGATCCACAATAGCCTCTTTACTATAGTGTTCTTTAGTGTTTAGCCAGTTCTGCAGTAAGTGACAGCTATCATCTTACAAGGGGACAATTGCATGTTTAATTATTCTTAACAGAGCTAATTGTATTCTGAAACAGCTAAAAAGTAAAAAAAGAAAATACATTTTTGTTTTGTTTTGTTTTATTTTGGTTTGTTTGTTTTTCTAACTTAAAGATTGAAGATCAGTGTTATATCTCAGCAGAATAAGCTCCTGCCTGGCAAGGGCACAGTCCTAAGTTTGATTTCCCATTTAAAAAGAAAAAACAAAGGAATTCGATCTAAATTAAAGACTGCTTCTCATATTAAGATACCAAATCTATAGAAAGTTATTGAAATCAAGGTACTTGGTACATATATTAATATATATAATCTTGTTATTTAGATGTACAGCTTTATTCAAAATGCAGAATGCTTTTCAAAAAATACTTTTTATGCACAATAGTCTATTTTCAATTTGAGAATTAATAGACAACATTATTCTAGGAATGTGACTGAGCTCTCTGCTAATAATCACAGACCCTACCAGACATATTCAGTATTTCTAAGTCCTAACATGAATAAATAAATACATTAGCTTGCAAATGTTAATGACCACACACAATAAATGGAATAAACTGATAAAATCTGCATTAAAAGTTCATTAGCAGTGGGGATGAAAAACGCAAGTTATGGAAATGAGTGTGAAAAGCATACTTCTCGCTTTCTGTCATCTCAGGCCTCGATGCAGACCTCGAGGTACAAATAAATCCAGAGGGCAGTTTGAGTGGCACGTGGGACAGCATGTTCTTCTTGCTGCCTGGCCAGTGGAAGAACGGAATTTGGGCACTGCAGCCACAGTATGCACTGGATTGAGCCTCCTTGATTTTTTGTTCTCTTTTATTTTATTGTATTTTGAAGACTATAAACAAAAGTCAAAATGAATATCAGATGCAAAGATAGAAACAGGGTAACATACAACAATACACAAGTTACAGATTTTCAAGTCAAGGATATCAAATTAATAACGGCTGTCATATTTTTATCATTAGATTTTTGCTCAGATTAACAAATATAGTTATGTAAGATAGGACAAAAAAATTGAATGATAACGCTTGCATGGGTATTTATTTACCTTCCTTCACAATGCCACATGGGACTGAGAACCCTATACCAGATGCCATAGGGACCCACTACCAAGAGGAACAGACGGCTTTCAGTTCACCTCCACCTTTGATTTAGAATGAAATGATCATACTCATTCCCTTTCTCTGTCTGTCTCTCGCTTTTCTCTCATTCCATCTCACCCTTAGTCCCATAATCCCGCCTTTCCTTTCTCCCTCTCTTCACATTGTCTTGAGTAATATTTGACATTCATTTACTTATTTATTTATTTTTTTATGTATTTGGTACAGGGTTTCTTTATGCAGCTTGAAACCCGTAGCGATCCTCAGCGTACCCAGCACTAGGATTAAAGGCCTGCGCCACCGTGCCCAGTCTCTGAGGCCCGCTTGGCGTGCCCCAGGGCTGGACCAGTTCAAACCCCATCCTTTGCACTTTTCTAAGCAGGTGCAAAGCCTGCTGAGCTATCCTGCTAGCCCTGGGGTGTATTTATTAATCCAGAATTATGAGGAATTTGTCAGGCTTTCAGTCCGTGAGCTTGTAGCTCACTTCTAGGCAGTCCAGGTTTCTGAGAGCTCCCCATAGTGCACTTTGCGGGGCTGTGCCAAGGCTGCAGGATCCTCTAGCTCTCAAGCTAAGCACACCCTGCCAACCTTCCCCTCCCTCGTGCTTATAAAGAAATACATTCTCTTTGGTGTTATCTGCAGACCAATGTGTTATTTTTCTATCCAGCATGAGCCAAAGGATCCCCTGTGTGTGTCCTGGTGACAGCAACGATGTGCTGTCTAATAGGAGATCAAAGCTTCTGAGATGTTTTTCATCACTATTCTTGGCAATAACTATAAAAACAGGACTAATGAGGCATCCTATTAGGGACGGTCTGTACTTTAGAGATATACGGAGGTGAGAAACATTAAAATGCATTCCTGGTGATAGACGTAGAGGAAGCACTGCTTGGAAAAACAACATGGTCTGCAGTGTGGGCTGCACCCTTTGGAGAGCAGACCTATAGCTTGCTTTCCTGGTAGTTCCAGGCCCCAGGTTTAGGTGGTCCCCATTGATTGTCTTCCAATTAATTTCACATAAATTAATTTCACATAACATCTATTGTTTTATAACCATTTATAAAGAATCATTTATGAACTTCATCTTCTTTGAATAAAGCCATGATCACAAGTCTGAACTGCATTGTGAGACCCAGTATCCAACATATAAATGAATATTTTTTTTGTTTTAAGAAGAGCAAAAAACAGTGAGGCTGGGGAAATGACTCAGCGGTCCAAGTGGACCCAAGTTCGATCCTTGGTACTGCATGCCATGTGGGCCCCGAACCCCAGGTGTGCTGGGCCAGCAACAAAACTGGTTATGGTGGCACACTCCTATAGTAACAGAATGGGGATCACTACGAGACAGGAGGATCACTATGAGTCTGAACTGTGGAGGGAGACCCTGTATCCAATAAATAAATCAATAAAATTAATTTTTAAAAAGTGGTTAAAGCCAAAAGGAGCTTTGTCTCCTCAATGTGAGTAATATTTATGCTGAGTGCATAGGGAGGCATAAGAAGTCTGGGTTTTAAATGACTGGAGTCCATACAGTATGGTGAGGAGTGGCAGTAGTCACAGTGGAATTTCTATTATCACACTGTTAGCTGCTAATGCATTTTGGAATTATAATAGAAAAGAACTTCCTCTGCAGGTGCATTATGATGAAATGATCACAAAATTTTCTAATTCTTTTAAACAGCACACTTTTTTATACATTGCTTTTGTAAAGCAAAGAAGGGTGAGTGGCTTTCAAATGGTGAAGGAGACATCAGAATGGCAGGTCTTGTTTCCCAACAGAAGATGGAAGTTAAATGAGAGTTCCCCTCCTTGATGGTTAAGACCTAGATAGAGCAAGACTTATATACCAACACATGTACTTTTTGTTTCTTATGTGGTCAGTGAAGTCCCCTCAGGGTTTATCTTGTAGTCCTGTACATTATTCTGTAGATCCTTTGTCTGTGTCATCCATGTGGATGAGTCATGGCCAATGCTTGACCAGTTTGCTCTCTCTCTCTGTGAGAGCTTGAGAGAAAGTTTTCTCTCCATGTGACTCTCCCCAGGCACACTATAGAACTTTAGTCTCTTTCCTCTGTGGCTCCATAATCTCCTTGCTCAGAAAATTTGGAGCTCACCTGAGTTTCATGATGTTGCAGTACAGGTTCTCCTATGTCCTGAGTCTTCACTGACCTTGAAAGGCTAGGGCCAAAATGTTGGCTTGAAAGGCTAGGGCCTTGTGGCTCTTCTATTTTTTCATCTCTGATTTGTGAACTTAGGTTGTTAACCATCCAGAAGAAAAGCTGATTAGTATCCTGCAGCATGTGCCATTCACTTTGCCTTATCTGACTCAATTGATTTTAGTTGTTGTTGCACATTTCCTTTTGTATTTCTGCTTTCCACTTATTATACTAGAGAAACTATTCGATATTTACACATGTGTGTCTGGTTTATTTCACTTATGAGTATATGTTCAAGTGGCATCCACTTCAGTATAAATGCTTCAAACTTATCGTTCTTAATAGCCCCTCCTTTGTTTTCCCAGATATTATTATGCCTGTTCAAATTCCTTGTTTATGGATTTTTTTCTGTTATTATGTTTTTGTTTTTTTTTT